>JAULKL010033621.1:0-14864 GCA_032355745.1 Rubia rechingeri
TTAGAAAAGATAAGTATAGTTGTCGTTGTGTACTTTGTACTATATCTTTCTGATTAGTGGATTATTCTGAACTGGGCCAGGCCCCGCAGACGTAGGTGGATTTCACCTAACTGCGTAACCAAGTTGTGTGTCTTGCATTTATTTACTTTACATACTTGGTTACGTATAAACCTACGTTGGAACATAGGGTTGATAGTTAAAGGCTAAAACGGTAAAACCAATTTTTCAGACATAAATGAAACTTGTTATACACTTATTTGAAATGGATTGATGTTTTAATTTTATTAAAATCAGTTGCTCATCCATTGAAATGATTTCTACATTGACTGATTCATCCCAAAGAATCCAAATTTTACAGATTTGATCAGAGAAATAGTGTTCAAAGTTTGTTTGGAAGGCTAAATTTTGTATAGAATCAGCTTTCAACATTGGTTCAATTATAGTGAAAATGTTGATTTTATATCTTTTCTTTTATGTCATTAATTATTCTTTGTGTGGCAGAGTTACGCACACCTCTGGCATTCCATACACAAGTGTTAAGACTTAACATTGAAAAGATTTAGAGGGAATCGTTGAGGAACGGATTAAAACTGTTTTCGGAGTTTGTGTATAGTTTTTCTTACTGTATTTTCTGATTTTAGTATTTTGATCAGTATTATCTTGATTATCTAGTAGACTCTACTGAGTCAAGTAATATATTAAACTAATTTTGTGATTCTGTTAGACTTTTTTTAATTTCTAAAATATTTAAGGATTCCTGCTCAGAATTTGATTCAGTCAAAAGTTTGTTAGAGTTCAGATCCAATTCTTTGTTTACTTTTGAAATTGAAGTGAGAAGAAGAAAATCACCCGCATTTATCTCAATGAAAGTGTCATTCTTTATCTCCTTCGCATGAACTTCAGTTGCGTTAAGCCTTAAACTTTATAGTTCCGATTTCTTTGGGGTTGTTTATTTTGTTTCAGTAGTAGGTTTATCTCCTGAAGGAGGATTATCTGAAATGTTATTTATTATTGCATTTGCTTCTGTTGCTGAACTAATAGTTTGAGTTAAAGAGATAATTAGATCTGAGTTATTTAGTTTGTCTGTTTGATTATCTTCAGTAGGCTAAATTAGTGGATCGGGCAAAGAAGTTTCATTTTGGGGTTTATTAACAGAACCTTTAGCCTCAGAGGATTTCTACTTAGCTAGTGATTCAGACAGAACTAAAACATGAATAGTATTATCATAATGGATATAATTATGTGTTTTAGAAGAAACCCGACTTAGAATGGATATTATCAGAATGGATATACTTCTAAGTAATAACTTACAATTTACTATAGAACGTATACTAACGTGTTTCCTCGTTTCATCAACGCAAGTCAATTATAATTTTATATTCATAATTATGCGGGAAAATCAGTTAATGGCATTTGCCTACTTGCATTTTATTTCTTTTTCCGTATAATAACAACTACGTATGGATTTTATCGCTTAGTACAAGTCCAATGGTGTTGAATCTTTACCTATTGGGTAAATAACGACAACATTAATCAACTCTAATGGTGTTACTGTAAATTGACGTTTGGAAATGCTCAAACTACAACACAAAAACCCTATTCGGACGCTAAAAAAGTGTCTCAATAAGTTTTTATTTGGACGTTTCCATTCGTATGACACTTCTAAAACGTCCCCTTATTGTGAGTCTCTATAAATTTTATGTCACTACATTAAGCAACTCTATAGACAAGATATAGGGTTATTTTTATGCATCCCATTATATTAGGTGTCGTTTTTTAATTTCCTAATTACATATGGTATTGGTATCATCATTAGAGATACTAGGGGCTCATTCATAGCTGCACACACTTGTTCTGAAAGGGCTATTTCTTCCTTCCATGCTGAACTTATTGCTGTCCAAAAGGGTTGCCAATTGGCTGACCATTTGGACACAAATCACTTCATCATGGAAACGGATAATACCCGAGTTCTGCAATGCATCAATGATCCCTACAAAGCACCATGGCAACATTTTGAACTTGCATTCACCTTGCATAAATCCCTTAAGGATCAGCAAATCACACATACTTTGAGAGAAGGAAACAAAATTGCTGATGCACTGGCAAAACGGGTTGGGAAAAACACTTTGTCATCAAACACACTTTCATATGCTGAGCTTGACCAAAGAATCAAGGGACTGCTGCATCTTGACAGATTGAATGTACCAAATATTAGAATAAATGTGACAGATACTGCTGATAGAGGTTTCCATGCAGATTGGCAAGACTGAAGCAATGGGAAGAGGAACAAGAAAGGAGCTGGACAAGCAAACAAGGAAGGAAATTCACTCAAAGCCTAGTAAAATGAAGAAAGGAAGAGAGAAGAAAAGGAGACAAAGCAACAACAAGCAAACAACAATGCAAACAATGAAGCAACAAATGTGGATCAACGGTGCAGAAGAAGCAATGACACTCAAATCATCAAATCGGATGATTCTCCCAAAGAAACTTAGTTACGTTTGGAAATCTGGCCAGGTTTTGCATTAACACAAGGGGTGGAGATGCAAACACTGGAATCATTTCCAAACTATGACTAACTTTCTTCATTTTTTATGTACAAAAAAGGGCAAAGCCTTTTGTCTTTCTAACATTGAAAGTTTAGGTTTCGGCACTAAACTACATGTAACAAACGATATCAATGCTTTTGGTAAGGATTGGGGACCCTAATAAATATCCCTCCCACCTAGTTGGGTTTAATTAAAAAAATAGTTTATAAGCATCCTAATATACATCTACTAGGACACTTATAGACGTCCCAGTAGTTTTAATATTGAGTCACTTGGTAAAGTCCTAATTATATATTGGAGTATATATTGGGACACGATATGGTTCATGGTTGTTAAGCTTGAATTAATTTAATATATTCGAGTGTGTTATGCTCAAATTACCCAGAATAAGAAAAAGGTTTTAGAAAGAGTAGGGAAAAGAATCTGTAAGAATAGGAGAAGGAAAATAATTATTATTCCACGATACTAAATCAATTACACCAAATCCTTTTTATAAAGGAGCTCAACAACAAACTTCTTGATAATATCCGACCAACGTTTACACGATCCCAACAACCACTACGCAACAAACTCAAATTCCACACGTAGCCTTGGAAACAACAAACAACAATAAAATATTTTTTCTAAATTACTGATTTAATAAATCCTAAATTACTAATAAAAATAATTATAAAATAATCATAACATTCTCCTCGATCGATCCATCCTTGTCCGCAATGATGAAACCACTGAGGACTCTCCAAGTCCATATCTGGTAACTCGTTGTCGCCAAAAGTTTTCGTCTCAATCATGAAAGTTGTGGTCGACTAACCAACAACAAATTTTTCATCACAATATTAACAAAGGCCTTTGTCACAACACTCATCTTTCTAGAATTATGGGCGTTACCATTGGGACCAGGCCCAAGAATACCTTTACTCGAGTCTACTGGCTACAATTGATTTTGCTTTTCAACTAATCAAGCTATTCGAATGGCCATAGTGAGGGTTCGAGGTTGCTCTAATTTCATATCAATACGAATTTCATCCTTCAAACCTGCAATAAAGTTACTTATAAGAAAATTCTCGGGTAACCCATCCACTTCATGAGACATTTTTTCAAACGCCTCTTGATAGGTTGCAACAGTAGTTGTTTGTTGGAGTCGAGATAAAACTTCTGATGGGTCTTCAAATTCATTTGGGCCAAATCTCGCCAACAAGGCTCTGGAAAACTCACCCCATATTATTGGTCCTCGAAGCTTAACAATCCAACGGTGCCATTGCAGAGCTACTCATTCAAAATGGAAGGAAACGAGTGCTACCTGTCGATCCTGGCCAATCGATTGGTACGTGAATACTATTCTTCCTTGCATAACATCCCCATGATCCTCCTTGTTAAAAATGGGAAATTGAAGTTTTTTTGTCATGGTTTGAAGGTCGATTCACATGAGTGGGAGTTTTTGGATTTTCAAAAGAGTTCTCCCCGATGTTCTGGCTGACTCGCAAGGAATGAATAGCAGTGAGAATATGTTCAAGACTGGATTCATGCCTTGCCAAAATTTCATAAACTTCACTACGAAATTCAGCGTTGGTTTTGTTACGAGTATCCATTACAAATAATTGAGAAAATCGGTTCTGGTACCAAATGATATGGATCAAGGTTGTTAAGCTCGAATTAGTTGGATATATCCGAGTGTTTTAAGCTAGAATTACACAAAACAAGAAACATGTAAGAAATAGTAAGGAAAAGAATCTGTAAGAGTATGAGAAGGCAAATAATTATTATTCCACGATACTAAATCAATTACACCAAATGAAGGAGGTCAACGACGGACTTCTAGATAATATCAAACCAATGTTAACATGATCCCAACATCCACCCTGCAACAAACTCACGTTCCACATGTAGGTTTGGAAAATAGTACAACAGTAAAATATTTATTTCTAAATTACTAAGTTACTAATTTAATAAATCTTAAATTACCAAATAAAATAATTATAAAATAATCATAACAGGACACTTTTAAGATGTGTCTCACAATACTAGGACGTTTAATTTTATAAGCATCATATTATACATGTGATAGGACGCTTCTTATAAAAGTGTCCCAATATAAGATCTTAATAGGCCCCTTTTTTTGTAGTGTCATAATATATTCTTAAAAATGCCACATTTAGTGTTTACTGTAGTAATTTTTTCCTTTTATCTCCTTTTCTTTCATTTTGTAATTTTCTTTATTTATGATTAATATTTTACATTATATTTTTGTTCTTTTATTTATTTAATTGTGTTTAAATATGATGAAAATAGTATTTCTTGAATGAGCATGTCTCTTGAAAGAAGGTATTTCCATAAACTACGGAAAGACAGGGGAGTTAAGTTCAATTTTACCACAAAAAGATGAAATATTTGTGGGTTAATTAAAATTTGGGTTATAACCTATTTGGGCAAACTCACATGCCTAGTTAAAGTTTTTGTTCAAAATATTTCATATTTTTTATGTTTTACTCTAAATATATAATGTTTCTAACCAAAACTCAAATTGATGTTCCACTTGTAGTTACTACAGAGTTTAAAACCCCTAATTTCATATTATTCTAATTAAACGACGTTTTTCCATATGCCTATGGAAAGTCAATCTTTGCCAAGGCTGTCTTCTTGATTAAAATATTGTAAAACATGATACTCTATCTGGATATATTTTACTTAGTATATTTTGATACGCTTCGAAAATCATTTATACGCTCTGAAAATCATGGAATTCTCTCTTCTCTCTCACACGCTCCTCATTTTCTTCTTCGTTTTGGCCTCTCCGCCGCCGCCGCCATGGCGGGGCCTCCACCTCTGCCTCCTTTAACCTATGCTAACATCGTTGCCCAACACACTACTCAACCAGATTTCTCAAAATCTAACTCTGATAAACTATCTTCAATCCAAAACCAGTAATGGAGCATCTTGGCGAACCCAGCCTTGTCTTCTCAGACAAAGAGTGCAAGATACTAGAGGCTCCTCTCAAGTTGACTTTAATCAGAAAATTTTCAAGAGCTTGGCCATCTATGGAGAAACTTCTCAAATATTTTCAGACACATGACTTCAAAGGAACTACTGATATCTATTTACTTGATTGGTGGTAGGTATTGGTTAGCTTTCTGTTACCAGAAGACTATTACAGATGATGGCTTCATAAGGTATGGAATTTCGGTTCATACTCGATTCGTATTTTCAAGTGGGAACCAAAATTCAATCCAGATGTCGATTCTCCAATAATGCCAATTTGAGTAGCTTGCTACGGTCTTCCTCGACAGTTCATTGATTATGATGCAATGATGGAGATTGGAAATCTAATTCGTAATCCAGTAAAGGTAGATCATGGAACACTCAATAGAAATCTTCCACATTTAGGAATTTTCTGTGTAGAGTTGGATATAACCAACCAAAACCATCTAGGGTGTTTCTACAATATAGGGATTCTGGATTCTAGCAGAGGGTTGAATACGAAAATGTTCCTGCTTATTGCTCAAAACATTTTAAGATTGGACATTCTCATGCTCTATGTAATTATCAAGATAATCAAAAGAGATATGAGGCCTGGAGACCATCTGATAAGAAAAAATTTCAATCCAATCCCGGTACTGCTTCTGCATCTGGTGTGGTTTCTAAAATAGTGAAACAATTTTATGGGCCTGTCTCTAAAGATCAAACTATTAATCCTATACAAGATAGTGAAAATGGAAAACAGAAAGAGATTACAATCATTTCACATAAGGGAGATGGTAAGAGTGAAGGTATTAAAGATAACAAGGAAACATTGATCCCTACTATTGATATTGAAAATGAAGAAATACATAGTGTTCATCAGAATGAGATAATTAATAAACACACCGGTGGAACTAATATCCCTGGTGTGACTTTGGCTACTAATGGTGTTACTGAGGAAAATAATGGACATGTGCTATAGAGATTGGATCAAGTTCTCAACAAGGACAAAAAATTTCTCAAAATCAGAAAATAATGCAGAGTGATGATATCTCCCAAAATATTCATCCATAAACTGAGATGGGGGACAATTTGGAAACAAAGAAAACTACACAGGTAAGTGCACGTATGAATTTTCTAAACTCAGTCTCTTTGATAAAGCCTCAACGGGTCTTTATAAACACTGAGAATAAGAAACTTATAGACAATATGAATTTAAATCCTAAAATGCAGTGATCTCAGGATAGAACTTCTAAGAAGCAGGATGGAGACATCATTTTAGAACCCACTCTACTTGCTCATAATAGATTTAATAGATTGATCTCAGAAACTAGTGATAGAATAGAATATGAGAGTGTGGATTCTATGTTGAAGAGTAAAACTCAAAAAAGAATCAGAAGAAAGAATAAACAGGTCTTCCTAAAACTGTAATTACAAGATCTTAAGTTGATTCTAAAAATCTGATTTAATATGGGATCTTTTAACATATGTGTCTGGAATGCTAGAGGAATAAAAAAATGAGAGATTTCAGATTAAAGCTAAGAATATAAAAAGGAAAAAGAACATTCCTTTGTTTATTTTACTTGAGCCAATGTTGAAATCTGACCAACTGCAATCTATTACTTTTAAACTAGGTTTCAATAATTTTTATAGTGATTCAAGAATTAAAATATGGATTTTCTGGACTGATGATACTAATATTTCCGTTCTAACTGTCCATGATCAACATATCCTGGCTAAAATAAAGCATCCTTCACTATCATTTATATGGACTGTTGCATTCATATATGCTAGACAAGATATCCTCTTTGGTCTAGTTTATCTCAACACCGTAACAGGCCTATAATGATGATTGGTGATATTAATGTAATTAGAGAGCCAAGTGAATTTCTTGGTTAGGCTTCACCTAATATAAATTGCATGATTTACTTTAACGTTTTCATTGAAGAGAATCAATTAATTGAGCTTCCAACTGCAGGTAATTATTTCACCTGGGCTGGGGTAAGGGAATTCGAAAATGTCTGGTAAAAGCTAGATAGGGGATTAGTAAATGCATCTTTTTTCAGATTTATTTCCTAATACTAGCATTAGAGTAAAAGCAAGGCATCCATCTAATCATTCCCCTCTGTTTTTTCTATAGAAAATTTTAACTTATCTTCAGGTCCAAAAGCTTTTAGGTTTCAATCTTGTTGGTTAATGTATGATACATTCCTAGACTTTGTCACAACTAATTGGAATAGTTCATGTACTGAATTTGGCATGATTAAATTTTCTACAAAGCTAAGAATATTTAAAGTTTCTTTAAAAGAATGGAACAAAAATGTTTTTGGTTATGTGCATGATAGGGTACAGCAGGCTGAAGATAATGTCTTAGAAAAGGAATTAAGTATCAGAAACATAGGGATACCTATTCTAGGACTGAACTTTATCAGGCTCAAGTTGAACTTACATTAGCTTTAAAAAGGGAAGATGTTTTTTGGATACAAAATTCTAGAGTTAAATGGCTTAAACATGGAGATTCTAACACTAAATTCTTTCATGCACCTGTAAGATCTAAGCAGTATAGGCAAACAATCTCAGAAATTAAAAAAATGCAAAGAATCAGTGGATTAAAAGTCCTAATGCAATTAGAGCTGAAGCTGGGAGGTTTTATTCTGAGTTATTAACTGATGGTAACACTGACATAGATGGTTTAGCTGCTGCCTCAATGTTACAGGACATTCCTCAATTGGTCTCTGATCAGATGAATGCAGACATTATGAAGGCAGTTACCATAGAGGAGCTAAAAAACATGTGTTTCAGTATGGATGGAGATTTTGCTCCTGGACCAGATGGTTGTCCATGTAAGTTTTACACTACTTGTTGGGATATTATCTCAAATGATCTGTTGAGTGATGTTAATGAGTATCTACTCGATGTTCCCATCCCAAGAGCCATTGCAGCTACTTTTATTGTTCTGATTCCTAAAAAACTGGTCAACTCATGTTTCGAACAAAATATTTTCAAAGGTCTATACGGAGAGATTTAAGCCCATCTTGACATGGCTCATCTCACCTGAATAGTCAGCTTTTGTTCAGGACAGAGAATTAGCTGATAATGTTTTACTAATGCAAGAAATGATGCAGTTTTGAATAATAAAAGAGGGGGTTTTAATGTGTTTTTTAAACTTGATATGATGAAGGCATTTGATAGAGTGTCTTGGTCTTTTCTGAACTCTCTTCTTTTAAAACTTGGTAGATGCAACATATTTTTCAGTTTCAATTAATGGAAAACCTTTTGGTTTCTTTAAACCTTCAAGGGGCATCAAACAGGGAGATCCATTGTCTCCATATCTGTTTATATTGCTAACTGAACTTTTTTCAAGAAATTTAAATGATCTTTATCAACAAGGTAGGATTGACTATTTTAAGATACCGAATTCAGCTTGCGAAATCACTCATCTCAGTTTTGCTGATGACATGGTGTTTTTCCTAAAAGCTAATGTGAAAAGTTTGAAAAACTTAAAAAGTTTTCTTCTTGATTATGAGAAGGCTACAGGGCAAAAAATCAATTTTCAAAAATCAACTTATAATTTAACAAAGCATGCATCAGTTGCTTACAGAAATTTGATTAAGCAAATCACGTATATGACACCAAGAGCTTTTCCATTCACATATTTAGGGTGTCCAATTTATTGTGGAAGAACAAAGCATAACTATTTCCAAACTATATTTGAGAGAATTTTAGTAAAACTTCTATTATGGCAAAACAAATGGCTAAATCAAGCTGGTAGACTCATTTTGCTGAAGCATGTTCTCTCAGCCATTCCCTTTCATATCCTAACAGTCTCTAAACCTACAAGGTGGGTAATAGATAAGAAACATATCCTTTTTACAAAGTATTTTTGTGGAATTTCTGAATATGGTCAGAAGAAGATATGAAGATGTTGGACAAAATTATATTTCTCATATATGAAAATTGGTCTGTAATTTAAAAATCTCCATATTAGTATCAAAAGTTTTTCTTCAAAACTTTGGTGGAAATTAAAAAAAGGAAAGTCACTTTGGTCTGACTTTATGTGGTCCTTACTTGATTACTTGAAAGTTTCAAAGACTTGGTGCGGGATTAAATAAGTGGATGATATTGCATCTAAAAATTGTTATTTACATGTGGGAAAAGGTGAGATATCATTATGGCACACAAATTCGTTTAAAAAATCTAATCTATTTATTGTGTGGAACATACAACAGTCACTGCCTTATCATGACATGACAATAACAGATTTTTTCTTACATCAACATGAATCTATCCCTGCCCTACAAAATGGATTTAATACTGAGTTTGTTCGTTACTATCCAAATATTTTCCCTTGTTTGAGGATTATCTTGATATGTTGGTATGGAAACCTGAAAAGAATGGATTCTTTTCCCTTTCTTCTGCTTTTGAAATTCTTAGACCTAAGAGGTTTAAAATTAAATCTTTCAAAAACTTATGGTCTGAATTCCTACCAATTTTTTTCCAGTTTTCACATGGAGGCCTCTAATAGAATATTACCTCTATCTGACATCTTAGAGAAATATAGTTTCTATTTTCCATATATATGCCCTTTATGTAAAAGTGATTCTGAGAAAGTTCTTATTTTTTGATGTGGAAGTTATTCACTCTCAAAATCTGTGGGATAGATTTTACTTTTATTGGAATGTAGAAATAATATCGAAACTACAAACTGTTTGTGTAAGATTAATCTCATCAATAACATCTTGGTTTATCTGGTGTGTAAATAATCAAGATCCTGATATGATAAGCATAGCTAGAAATGTTATAGATACAATTAGATCTTTGGTTTTTATTAATGGATCAAGATGGAAGGGTTCAGAAAAAGATCATATATACCCTACTCTTTTGTCAATAGCTCTAATTGATACAGGTGCAAAAAATTGACAGAGCATAATTTTCAAGAAACTTCCTCAGAAACTTTATAAGTTCAATACAGACGGTTCCTCTCTCAATTCCAAGGCAGCTGGAGCTGGAGTGGTAATCATATAACAACAAGGGAAATTTCTAATTGCAAAGTTTCTGTATCTAGAAGATAAGGACAGTTTGAAAGTTGTAATAATAGCTTTAATCATTGGCTTGGAAACAGTCTATTTCCACGAATATAATGAAATTCAAGTGGAGATAGACTCTTTGGTGCTATTAAAGATGAACATAAGGGAGTATATGATTCCATGGAGGTTCATTCCTCTGCTCAAAACCATATGGAGTCTCATAGGTGAACTTTCAGTTTGTTTCTCACATGATTTCAGAGAAGCAAATTTAGTTGCTGATGCTCTTGCAAAGTTAGCCAGCAACACTAAGATCTCCAGTATTTTTATGCGTGAATCTTTGCCACAAAGTGTTAGGGGATTAGTTATGCTTGATGCTAGAGAATTTTCTTATATTAGAACTAGATAAGAACTCAAAAATGTGCACCAGATACTTTTTTTCCTGTTTAAATGACAGATACACATGGAAGACTTGAAAAACTGATGGAGATGAAGATGGAAAGAGAGGCTGTGATGTACATATATGCTTATCCAAGATGCTTGATATGCAACAATCTTATGCTGATCCAACTTCCATTCAAAGTATATTAATTCCGGGGGAGTAATATGCAAGGGGATAAAATGGAAGGCCGCCTCTTTTTGTCAACACAGGGGGTGGAGGAAAAAAATGGGAGGGTGTTTTAGACCTCTTCATCTGGGTTAGGTCATCCTCTTTACTTAAACGGGGAGAGGAGGTGAAGGGAATGGATTTCGTAGCGCTTATATCTATTTTTGGGAGTATTCCACAATTTCCACGATGTATTTTATTCCAAACTTGAGCTTCACTGTTTTATTCTTTTAAACCCCGGGGAACATAATAAAATTACCCTCTCACCTTTGGTGAGTTTTAATAAAAATAATAAATAAAAATTATTTATTATTTTTATTAATATTTAAATTTGATTACGTATCACTCAAAATTTACATCTTATTTCATTGACAATATTAACATATGGATTTTAAAATTTTAATGATTATAGATTCAAAAAAACTACTCCCTCTGTTCCACCATTAATGTCATATTTACTTTTTCACTGTATTCATTGATTATATTTGACTATCAATAACTCTAGTTATATGTAAAAAATGTAAATAAAAATTGATATTTAGAAAAATGGACGTTAATATGAATCTAACAATATCTCCCTTGATATTTTGATGTTAAATATATTAGGTTATTTAGAGTCAAAGTTTTTCAAATTTGAATTTAAAAAAAGTAAACATGTCAATAATGGTGAAACAGAGGAAGTATATAAAAATTTAGTTGCTTTAAGAAATGTATAAGTTGTATTTTAATGTCGATAAATATATTATAAATATTTTATCTAATATAATAAGAGATTGAAAAAATAACACAATTACAACTAATGAAGAAGATAAAGAATAAATCATTGAAATAAATACATTGTATAATGGTAAAACTGTACTTTAACGATTGAATAATAGAGAAAACCATCGGAGATACTCTAAAATCAATTGGTGATGAGAGAGCTCCAAATTAATCGAGCCGTATTGGATTATATCCATTTACAAATCCTATTCGAATTCGTTGACCACCACCCACTCTTTAGAAACCAGGGAATTTTGATTGCATGCACTTTTGATATACATAGCTCACATACCTACATTAGGTAGACTTTTTATCTTAGCCTAGGCTCATCATAATGGCTAGAAATCACGAACATGGAGAAAGCTCAGGCTGTTGGTGTTTTATGAAACACATGACTATTTAAGTATAATTGGATTTGAGTATGTGTAAATTCGGGACATGTGCACACTTGTATAAATTATCTACGAGTTTACAGTTGGTAGGATGAGGTTTAAAATTGTGTTGGTCAGAATTCCAATGACTAACTTGTTTTATTCTGGTGTGGAAAGATGCGTTGTTTCATAATTTATTGCTGGTAACTACGGTACTTTGGATTTGAAAAATGTAATTATTTATGTGGAGAGATGCGTTGTTTCAGAATTCATTTCTGATAACCACAGTACATTGAATGTGGAAAATACAATCATTCATGTGGAAAGGTGCATTGTATTAGAATTGTATTAGAATAGTGCATCGTAAGCGTGGTGGTCTATAACCCACCGATTTCACGAAGGGTATCATCTTCTTGGCACATCTCCTATATAAACATTTGTATGCATGCATAGAAGAATAAGTGAAAATTTCATAATTTTCTCAGACATACGCAGCAACCAAAAACACAGGTACTCAAAATCATTCTCCTGATTCAAGCATAGAACAGGAGGGTTTCTCGGTTGTTTTATCCTTGAAGGGAATTCGTGTAACTCAAGGTTTTAATAGGGTCGAATTACTCTTTAAGGAAAGCGTATGTAACGCGATTCACATCGATATCCTAGAAAACTTTTACCAAAATCATCCAAGATTGATTATAGTGTTCCATTGGAATGCAAGTATTACATCATTTACTCCAACAATCTTAAAGAGTAATTTTTAAATGTATTGGATGATGAGTTTGGTGGTGTATGTGGAGCGTGCATGAATTGGATATTGGAGTAGGGATGTGCAACATGGAGCGTGTGACAATTACAAGGATACACATGTATGGATTTGATTAAATACGATGGATTCGGTAGTTGCACGCCTAACTCCTGTCAAGTTTCAGAACGGTTCATAGAAGATTTCTTCAACATGAGTTCCTCTTAAGTTTGATGCAGTGGAGTAATACCAACAATCTTAAGGCTTTATTTTTCTGTGTGAAAATTTGAGGATGATGTTCAAATCAAATTTGAGAAGGTGATTCAGGAAGCCACCAAATTGCTCAGTACTTTGTTATTTAACTGGTACCGGTATGCGTAGTTTATTTTCAAATGCATGGAAGCTGTGAATTAGATTGACCTCATGCATAAATTTGTTAAATTTCTTTGTGCATTATGTCCATTATACTTTCGAAATCAAGTTGTTTTTCATGCATAGGTCTTGTTTGACTTGCATGAGTTTGCTTTGCATTCTTGCATGAAGAAATGTGATCTACCGTCTACGTGTGATGCATGGTTCATACAATGTATGAACATCTTGTTTATGTTGCTCACTTCATGTACCGTTATCTAAATGGAGTTGGTTGTGTCGTGGAGCCAGATAGAATATATGATCAAGATGTGTTTTCAATGATATATGAGTTTCAATCAAATTATTTTTTGTTTCTATTTTTCGCTTGCATGAGTTTGATTTTTAGATTTTCTTTCATATAATAATCATGATTGGAATATCAGTTGTTTTGCTGGTTGGAAATTTTATCCAAAATTCATATTATTTGAAAAATAATATTTGACAATTTTCTTGGATTTGACAATAATATTTTGCAAAATTGATGGGTATATATGCTCAATGTGAAACGTTATTATTATCTTGTAACCCAAAGATGTACGGATGAATTTTGATTCTATGAATCATGGTGATAATACTTTAAAGCATGAGTTAGTGTAACTTTGCAAGAAGGAATGGTTAATTACGGAAACGGATTTTGATTATGAGAAAAGTTTAAAATTTTCGTGAATATAATTGTGAATTTGAGAAATTATTATGTTGATGAGATGTGAAGCATCCGAGACGCATCCCATGTTCCAGGTGGTGCTAAAACCTAATGGGAACTTCAAATTCGCATGCCACTTGTGTCAACATGGATTCAAAACCCAGGCTGAGGCTGGAATCCATCAGATTGGAGATTGCAAGTCACATGGGTGTGTTGGTAATCTGAACATGGAAGGTGGATTAACTTGTGATTCTAGGAAATTGTAGAAGAGTTTTTTTTATAAATTATATTTTATTATCAAAGAAATTGAATTTATATTGGTATAGCACAAATGACGATATTTGTGTAGAAGAATAATCGAGCGACATGAAAGAGATAAGTATTTTTAATTCTAAATTTTAATTTTAATTTTAATTTTTTGAATCGTGAATGACATGCTGCATGATGACATGCTTTATGATATTTATAAAAGAGAAATATTGTTCATGCATGAGTGATGTTTTAATGTTAAAAGGTTCTTGTAAATGCATGGAACGAGAAATTTATAATTTACATCATGAATTATGTAGAGATGAGTTGAACGTTGTATGATTATCTTTGGCATGTATTTGCATTTTGATGAAAATGATAATGTTATGGATTCTCTTGACTACTTAGAGTTTGAAGAGAAGATTCGGGTCACTTAAAGAGATGATATCATCGAGTAAATTGATGAGTGAAACATCAAAAGTGAAATGTAAATTAGCAGAAAGTTCAACTGCTAGTAAAGAAACGAAATGATTGTGGAATTTGGTATATGAAAT
>JAULKL010034645.1:0-14848 GCA_032355745.1 Rubia rechingeri
AATATAATTGGAGTGAACGCGATAGTTTCACCTCGCAGCAAGAAAATGGATAAGAAATCGTCTTAGAATGTGGAAATCCCATAAAGGAAGATTACAAGTAAAAAAGAAGTTTAGGCACTTTCCTAGTATTTCAAGTTGTCTTCTAGTCTTATACTTCACTCTCTCTGTGCAAAAGGGTGCAAATCCAACTGAAATAGGTTTGGGTTCGAAATAAGTTTTGTGTGCCTGCAAACTGCGTACACGAAAGTAGCAGTTGTTTCTAACGGACGCGCGAAACCCATTTTTGCTATAATCTTGAATTTCTTTTCCCCCATTTTTGGAGATCTAAATGCGTGGGCGATTCCAAAAAGACTCAACTGTGTCATTTTTTATGAATTACATGTGTAATGTCGTTGATAACTAATGACGAATTCCTACAAGTACGCGGTTTTACCTTGTTTAATATGCTGAAAACTTCAGCATTTTTCAGGATATATTTTATTGAATAATTAAAAGATTACTTTGAGTACTCCATCTGTTTTGTTATTTATGACATACTTATCGAATTGAAATGTTTTCTTTTAAATGACACACTTTACATTTTTTGCAAGATTCCTTCAATTGCATCCACTCATTCTACTTTTTACTTTGTACATTCAATTTCATCAACTCATTTTCTTCACCTAAATCCAAACACCTAAACCTATGATGCTATAAATAACAAAACAGAGGGAGTACATCATTGCGTAAATTAATAATTGTAATTTTCCTTAAGTTGCACACTTTAAAATTGCTTGAATAATAGATTATATTATTTGCTAAATGAGTACTTACTATATGTTTTCAATAAGATAAAGAAATACAAACATGAAAACTCCAAATTCTACAAATTACTCAAAATGCCAGGAGGTGTGCATTTATAAGCATCAAATTCTTATTAATGAATTCCATCTGGAAATTAAAAAAATCCAACATTTCTGATGCCTTATGAATTGTGGTGAACCTGTCCCGTCACGCTTTATGAAAATTGACCGGTAATTAAATAGGTGGAGCCAACAAATAAGCCACAGTGTGATTGTGCAGCAGATGCGGGGCCCTACGGTCCGAAATATCCATAAAACGACAAAATGCGATTTGGACATGCGAAGTCCCACATTCTAAAATTCAGATTCTGAGATCCGAATCATTATACCATCTTTTCCTTGACAGCTCCATATGACCTTTAGAGTGACTTTTCAATATTCGGCAGTAATTTATTCTTAATTCATTCTCCCTCCGTCCCATTTTTATTTTTTCATAATTTTCAATGATCATATTTAACCGTCAATACTTATAAATATATGTAACAATTTTACATAAAAAAAAGTTGAACAATATCTCATAAGATATTTTTATTATAAATATATTAATTTATGTTTAGGGTCAAAATTTATTAAATTTAAATTCGAAAAAGTAAATAGTCCAAAACTCATGAGATGAGGGACTATGTGATGAGTATGAAAGACTAAGTCATGCCTCTCTTCTCTCTGACTTCTCTCTTATCTCACCAATATCATCAGTAACGGCTTCATCTGTAACGGTCATCCGCCGGAATGGCGGAACCGCCGCCGTGGGGGAACACCACCACCACCCACCGACCTTCTTTTGCAGACAAACTAAAACAAGCTCTGCCCACATCTAACCCAATCGATCTCCCCCCATTGAACTCCATCCGCACTATAATTTCAAAGGGGAAATAGCAGTTCTGTATCCGGAGAATGAGATTGATCAACTAGCCCTACCATTCTCCAAGGCATTGATTGGTAAATTCAGCAGGGGACGGCCTTCCATGGAGTACATTCGGAAGCAATTCCAGACAATCGGATTCAAAGGAGAAGCTCATATAGCGGCCATGGATAGTCGTCATGTTCGAATCACGTTCGACCTCGAGGAGGACTACCATAGATGCTGGCTGAAGAGAACCTGGGCGCTAGGAGGAAACATAATGAGGGTCCTCAAATGGACGAAACAGTTCGATTATGACGCAGAATCTTCCCTAGCTCCGGTATGGCTCTCGGTCGAGTTTCCTCCGGTACACTTCTTCCACCCTGTTGTTTTGAATCATATAGGAAAGGCTTTAGGGGAATTACTCTTCACTGATTCACCCACAAAAAACTTAACCAGACCATCCACAATTAGGATGTGTGTAGAAATGGATGTTTGTAAGCCTAGACCTAACAAAATCAGATTGGGTTCAATCAGTTGCAATAAGGCTTACAACATATTTTACGAAGATTTTCCAGACTACTGTATCAAATGCCACAAGTTAGGTCATCCAAATGACAAGTGTAGATTGAATAACTCCGAGGGTGAGCAGTCTGGAACTAAGAATTTTATACATCCTGTGGCATCTCAGTCTAAGCAGCATATTTTGCCTAATGTGGTTGTCCTCAGAAACAAGAATAAAACTTCTAGAATTGAAACAAGTAATGAGGATATCCCAGCTGCTGCTCTGATAAGGAATGACTCTAAAAAACAAGGGATAAAGTGGAAGAAAATTGAGAATAAGGGGGTGGAAATAAATGAGGCTACCGGTTTATCCCCTATTCATGTAGATGACCCTCCCTTAAACTGGTCTTCATCTAAACTGCTCAACAATTCTCATTACGAAGAGTTGACTACTTGCAATGTCTCTGAAAATTCTGGAATGCTCAACAAACCTCTGGATAAGACTCTAGCTACCACCTCTACATTGACTCCAATTGATTTGGTTTCAAAGGAAAACTCCATCCCAGAACCCCTCTCCCCTACTGTTATTTCTAACAGGTTTGGCATTCTCCAACATGAGGACCCCGATTTTCAAGTTAATGATGCTGATAAGGAGGTGAACAATGAAGAAGTTCTTCTACATCAACTCCACAGAACTCAAAATGACGAAGTTTCAAGTCCAGATGAGGAATTCCCTGACAGCAAGGAGGATCCGAAGGCTTACAAGACAGCTCCCTCTTCACCAGCTACACTGCTAATCTCCCCATCCTTCAACGATGATACCTTATGCTCTAAACTCAGAGACACAAAGGATTCTCTTAACTTAGACCCTTCTAATTTGATGTGGAACACTAGAAGACACCCTACTAATTATATATCTCCTCCATTGCAGATTGAAAATGAAGATGAAGTAATTTCAGGGATGCAATCTCCAGAGATCATAGTGACTGCTGGAAACAAGGATCTGATCCAGCGCGAGGAAGATGGGACAGAACGGGATGCTGAAACCTTCTCAACCAATGAATATGCAGATAATTTCCCAACTCTATCTACCAAACTAAAAAGAAGTTCCAGGTTAGCTCTTAAAAATATTGTTAAAAATGGTTAAAGTACATGCAAATGTTATGTTCTGGAATGTTAGAGGAATAGGCACCTCGGAAAAGAGACTTAAGAGACTATCTCATAAACATAAAATTGATTTACTTGCTATAATTGACCATAAGGGCAGTTTGGAAAGTAGACTGAGCTATCAAAAAAGATTATGTTTCAGAAATACACTGCCCACTGCTCATAACAAGATCTGGATTTTCTATTCACAAAGAATACTTGTTCATTTAATATCAGAGCATGCTTATTTTATCAGGTTAATGATCTCAGGCTTAGAAGGTGATATTCCAGTTCAGGTTTTTGTAGTTTACTCTCCCCAATCTAACACTGAGAGGAATAAAATGTACAAGGAAATTATATCACTGTATAAACCTGAGCACACCATTTTAGGAGGTGATTTTAATGCCATTAGAACTTTGGATGAATATTCTGGTTCTTCTAATCCTGATATGTGCACAATAAGGGACTTTAACAATTTCATTAACAACTTAAAGCTGGTTGAGTTAAGTACTATTGGAAACACCTTTACTTGGAGTAACAATAGAGTAACACAGCCCACAGCAAAAAGGCTAGACAGAATTCTTGTTAACCAGGCTTTTAATGATCTTTATAATGCATCCTCAATCCAAGTTTTAAATAGAACCACATCAGACCATTCCCCTCTGCTATTACAGATTTGTGATGATAAGAAAACTTACCCAAGGCCATTTAGGTTTCAAGAAATGTGGTTTCTAAGGAACGACTTCTTGGGATTAATAGAAAAAAGTTGGAACGAGCCTATTGATTCTCAGGGCCAGCTCAGAGTGGTCCTCAAACTAAAAAGATTAAAGTCAGAAATAAGAAACTGGAATAGATTGTATTTTGGTAATGTCAGGGATAACATCAAGAGGGCAGAAATCAGGGTGGCTGAACTAGAATTACTATATGATAGGAACCATGATATTCAAATGAGAATTGAATTGAATGAAGCCAGAGCAATTCTAACTAGGTCTCTACTGGAAGAACACACTTTCCTTAGGCAGAGATGCAGAGAAAAATGGTTAAAGGATGGTGATTGCAACACTAAGTACTTTCACAAAGCCATAACTGAAAATAAAGCAAAGCTTACCATTAAGAAAATTAAGGATGAAGATAACAATTGGTTTACTGAACAGGAAACAATAGGACAGGCTGCTGTTAATTTTTTCCAGAAACTTTTGAATGATGAAAATGATGACCTTACTGGAATTAACATCTCCTTTTTACTGCAAGAGGTCAAACCTGTAATTAATGACTCTCAGAACCAAGATTTGCTAAAACCTATTACTCTAGATGAGGTTAAACATGCCGTTTTCAGTTTGAGTGACACTGCAGCTCCAGGGCCAGATGGATTTACAGGTACTTTCTTTAGGAAATCTTGGCATATTATACAATCTGATTTACATCGGGCGGTACTGGAGTTCCAACTGGGAGTGCCAATCCCTAGAGCAGTTGGCAGTACTTTCATAACATTGATCCCAAAAAGCTTAACCCCAACTACCTTCACAGAATTTAGACCTATTAGCTTATCAAATTTCTTTAATAAACTGATAGCAAAAATTCTGGTAGAAAGGATTAAGTCTTTAATGCCTTACATCATATCTGAGGAGCAATCAGCATTCATTGCTGGTAGAGACATAGTTGATAACATCCTTCTAATGAAGGAAGCTGTTAGATTATTGGATAAAAAGAGTGAATCTTTGAATCTAATCCTCAAAATAGATATGATGAAGGCTTTTGATAGGGTTTCCTGGTCTGCCCTTAACTCTTTAATGCTCAGACTAGGCTTCAATGGTAGTTTTGTTAAGCTAATCATGAATAATCTTAATGCAGCTTGGTTCTCAGTCTTAATTAATGGTGTTCCTCAAGGTTTTTTCAAACCTTCACGAGGTTTAAAGCAGGGAGATCCATTATCTCCATTTCTGTTCAACATGCTCTCTGAATTGTTTACTTTAAATCTGAAGAAGCAGTTCTTCTTGAATAACATGAGACTTTTTAAGACTCCAGCTGGTTCAATACCTATTACTCAACTCTCTTTTGCTGATGACACAGCTATCTTCCTTACTGGAACTACTAAATCCTTAAAAAATCTAATGAAGTTTTTGGATATTTTCCAACGAGCAACGGGTCAGAAGGTCAACTTTAATAAAAGTCAGTTCTACTCTGGAAAACTGAGCAACATTAAAGAACAGGAGATTTGTAGACTTACTGGTATGAAGAAAGGTAGTCTTCCCTTTTCTTACCTAGGGGTTAAGCTATTTAAGGGTCGAAAACTAAATGCTTACTTCACTCACATCATTGACAGAATTGAACATAGGGTCGAAAATTGGAAAAACAAATGGCTGTCGAGTGGGGGAAAATTGGTTTTGATTAAACATATTTTATACTCTATTCCACTCCACTCCATGGCAGTAGTGGCTCCTACAGCCCACATTTTGGATAGAATTGAAAGTATATTAAGTAACTTTTATTGGGGAAAAACTGAATCAGGGTTTAAAAGGCATTGGCTTTCTTGGAAAAGGATCTGCCATCCTACTAATGAAAATGGTTTGGGCCTCAGGGATCTTACTACTTTTGTTAATGCTTTTTCTGCTAAAATCTGGTGGAAGTTGCAAATGGGAACATCCCCATGGGCTAGGTTTATGTGGTCTCTCCCAAATAACCATAAGAATTCAGAAACTTGGACAAGATTCAAGGATTTGGATTTGTTCTGTCAATCTAACTCACAGGTGATCGTTGGTAAGGGAGAAGCAAACTTCTGGACGGCCAATTGGACTGGACCAGGTCCTCTCATTCAATTTTGGCCACAACAGGTACCCCTTCCTGAACCTTTTCTGCAGATAAAGGACTACAAAGCAAGGTATTCTCTTCTAGAACCCCTTCTAACTCAGTTCTTGCCTACACATATTATGGTAGAATTGAAAAAAGATGTTTTCAGTACTGATCACGAAGATTTAATGATATGGAAACCAGATTTAAATGGGTTATTCAGTGTGAAATCAGCTTACATGAATCTCAGGGACATAAATAATGAAATACCCATATTATCAAAGGTATGGAATTCAATAATTCCCAACAAAATATCCATTTTTGTTTGGAGATTATTGAATAACTCTCTACCTTTTGATAATATTGTCATGAGAATGGGAGTTCAATTAGCCTCGAAGTGTCCATTGTGTAATAATCAGGATACTTTGAACCATTTTTTCAATGAGTGTTACATTTCTGTTCAAATCTGGAATCTGTTTGAGGAGATCATGAGTATATCTTCTGGTGTCTTTCATTCCATCTCTGACAGGCTACAGTTTTACATGAATTTAACCACTAATTCTAAGATAAGAGGTTCTGTTTTCATCATCTTACCTATGATTATTACTTGGGAATTATGGAAGTCAAGGAATGGTTTCATTAAGGAGAGGAAAAACTTCAAGGTTGAGAGCATTTGGACTAATATCAAGCAACTTTCCCTAACCTTGTACTCTGTTCATAACCATTTTAGTTATAAAATGGCTGACACTGTTTTATGCACTCACGGTCTCATCCCTTCTCGGTCCAAGGAAAAAAGGACTAAAATTGTTGCTATCTCATGGTCAAAACCGGAGAATGGGTTGAAGATTAACTGTGATGCAGCCTTTGACAGTGTTTCTGCTGGTCTTGGAATTGTTGTAAGGGATCAATTTGGGGCTGTTGTGCATGCAATCTCCAGGGCAGCAGATCACTCTGTTATTTCACCTCTTCACGCTGAGTTGTTGGCTATTTATGCAGGTCTATGCTGGGTTGGAGATTCTGAGGTCCATTTCACTTTCGAATCAGATTCAAAACTTGCTGTGGACATCATCAATGAGAGATTGAAACCTCCATGGCAGCTGATCAACTTGACAAGAAAAATACATGCTAGCCGGATGGGTCGATCCTACGAATTCATTCACATCTTCAGAGAGGCCAATCAACCGGCGGATTTCTTAGCGAGGATTGCCAAGAAGAAGATGCACGATATTCAAACTCAAGACATTTCAGATCTCAAAGAATTTAAGTTCATGATTAGGAAAGATCTCCTATTTCCCCATTTTAGGAAGGTTTCGATTCCTTATGAATGTACATAACATCACTATATCGGTTATTTCCAGTCTTTGTTGTTTTGATTGTAGAAGAATAAACTGTCTGGCCATTCCTTTTCTCTCACAGGGGTGGGGGATTCGGATATGGAAACACGGTTTCTTCTATCTACAACCATAGATACTCTATCCGCTTTGTAATTTTGATGGTCAAAGTTATTGGCCTTTTGATGGTTTAGGGGATCCATTAAATAATCTCCCTCATACTTGTGAGGTTTCAAATAAATAAAAAAGCAGATTTTATGGAATTATACTACCAAAGCTAGTAATAATATACGATCACCACATGTTGTTGATGTTTTGTCGTCATAAATAGAAATGCTAATCCATGCACAAAAGTACGTACTTTCCGTACCTCAAGGAACGTGAGAAAATGCGTTACACGGAGAATCCACCTCCCCCCCCCAACCCCAATATTTATTCACAATGTTGGATCGTCTAATTAGTTCTACATTTATACACCGACAACCACGTACTATGTTTAGAAATCCATAGTATATATACTAGTAATTGAAAGCACTTTCTCAAACAATTTACATCAAATTAATTAACGTCATTGTTGTAAACTTGAAATTGAGTGAAGAAGAAGAAATTAGGTTATGGAACATTTCTTCCTTTTGTTGTTCATTGGTCTTCTTCTCCAAGGGAACCATGGCTTGGAAGCTGCGAGTGCTTGGCGCAATGCTCGGGCCACTTTCTATGGAACTAATCAAGATCCCAGCGCCGTCGGTAAGGAGCTATTTATAATTCGATTTCTTTGGCATGAATTTATCTGATATTACTTGCGTTGCAAGGTAGAGCTTTGCAACATTTTATACATTGGCTCCCTCGATCCGTACACCACTAAAATTGACTTAACTTTTACATTCACATTCATTTGAAATCAGTTGCACTATGTAGAAATTTCAGCCATAAATTTACTCTTTAGTGGATCATGGTATTTAAACCGCATATTTATAGTTAAAAGAGTAAGGAATTTAGGTCGGGCAATCTTAGTATAACTATAAATTTAGTAACTAAGATAATGTTAGCGCATGAGACGTGCGTAACTAGGGTGGTATTCATGGATTTATTACCCTATAAAATGATCATATGTGTATAAGCGCTCCTGAACAACGATTTTTTTTAAATGTAATTTTAAACTTGAATATTGTTTTTTTTAAAAACTTAGATATTGTACTTCTTATATATTTTTTCATTTAATCATGTTTTATTATACATTTAACTTATAACGTATAATATTTAAATTAAACAGTACCATGACTGTTTCATAAAATTAGGGAAAAGTGCATTTGATCCTAAGATTTAGCCCTGCCTAAAAATTTCAAAAAAGTTTCATCCTAATTAAACACAAAGTCCACTCAACTTCTTTGAACTTTTTCTTACCAAAACGTTTTTGAACTTTGATCATAACTTTACATGCATACATATTGGTTTCAATCGATCTCAGTCAAGAACATTATTATTCCTTCTGAAATTTAATGCATAACTAAGGACACATAAAAAGTGGATCCAAATACTCAATTTGCTTACTTTTCCATGGAATAATGCCTGATTTCTTATACATATATGTGTGGGGCTTGTGGCTATGAAAATACATCCGTCACTACAAAAAAAGAGTCCAGCAGTGACGCATTTTTTGTGATAGGTAAGGAAGTGTCACAATTTTAATGACATCTTACCGTGTCACTAAATTTTAGTGACAGGTAGACATGTCACTAAATAAAATTGTGACATCAATTCATGTCATAACATTTTATGACGTTTCTAAATATCATAAAATTTCGATGTCACAAAATTTAGTGACACCTCTAAATATCAGTAAATTCTGATGTCACAAAATTTAGTGACACCTCTAAATATCATAAAATTCATGTTATGAGATATTTATTAAAAACTATATATTGGTAGTTTCTTTTAAAAAGAACTACAATATATACCTTCTACAATTAAAATTTTACAAGGGCCAAAATAATAGTGTATTAATATATTATGGTGTTAGAAAATATATATTTACAACTAAAAATTTAATATTGTTGTAAAAGATCAATTATCCTAATGGACCTGCTGTAAAACCGAAATTTGATTTGACACTTGTATGTTTTGAGTAATTTCCGCTTTCTTTACTCTCTTTTTTTATTCGTGAATTGAAAGTTTTGCTCTCTGATGCATTTTTAGGAGTGGTTTAGATGAGTGGAGGAGGAGGGGGATTTCGGTAAGCACGACAGGCGGTGGGGATCAGATTTTGTTGCGGCAGGGGAAGGAAGCTCCACGTTGTCGCCTGCCGCATCGATGTCGTCCTCGGCGGCGACGAGGAGGAGTTCGTTGTGGCCACGCTCGATCTACAGGACGGCGACACCATCATCGTGAGGAGCGTGGAGCCGGCGGCAGCGGCCGTGAGCAGAATTGACTAGAATGACGTCACTCTGCTCATGGCGGGGGCGCTGGGGATCGGAGTGGAGACGCCGGTGAGCACTTCGCAGTCGCCGACGATGAGGCGGAGCTTGTCACATCGGCTCCTGCAGTTCTCTGAGAAGCTCAAAGCAAATGCGCGACAGTTTTCGCAGAAACTCAAGGCGGAGCTGCGGGGGTTCTCCTGGAGCCACGACTATGCGTCGAGAAAAAATCTCGCTACGGTTTGGACGAGCTCAGGCGCAGGCTTGCAGTCGACGTTAGCGGCTCGCGCGATGCAGAAGCAGCACGCTCAAGTACATAATTCCTTCATTTCCTTTCTCTTTAGTTTTGAGTTTTTAATCTTGAGCCCTAGCTGATTTGGGGTTTTTTTTGAAGGGGGCACGGGACATCGGAGATTGAAGTCCGCATTGTGGCGATGCTCTGCGGAGTGGTTGAGCAGGTTAACAAGCTTTTGTATGTCCAACTCTGAGGGCAAGGTCAGTTGCTGTAGATTAGATTGTATTATGGTTAAGAATGAAGATTATTTGTTTATTGATTTGGGATTTGAGTGTTTTATGGTGAGGGTTGCTTGTTTATTGGGTTGGAATTTGAGTGTTTTATGGTGAAGATTACTTGTTGGTTTGGAAGTTGAGTATATCATGTTGGTGTTTCTTAGGTACAAGCCTGAGATAGGTGATATCGTTGTCAGCGGAGTGATTGAGGTGAACATTCAATCACATTTGTGTTCCCCTTTTATCATAGTGTCTGATGTTGTGATTACAGTTTGCTTTTGCAGATCTCTATGCTTTCGCTCCCACTGCACGTTTTTAAGCTTTCCAGGTTATTAAAGCTGATTTGGAACTTTTAGATTCTGTTTTTATCTTCTTCAGTGTGTTGCGTTTTTTAATATTGATGTTTACCTTTTGGATTTACTGAATGCAACTAGCTTTAGATTTTTTTTTTGGTTCCAAAGGTCTAATTTTGTGTTGCATATGATCAGTCATTGTACCAGCATTGTAAGGTATTCTTTTGTTGTGGTTGAGTATCATGTCAGCAGATTTTCAGCCAGTGAGTTTGCACTCCACTTGTCATACCATGTGGTTGGGGTAGAGTGACTCCCACGACTCACATGTTTCCCTTATTACCTTGGTCGGGGACCTTCATGGAAACCAGTTGTCCGGTACCTGATGAGATTTGCAACTGCATCTCTTTGATACTTGTGTAAGTGTTAAAATCTGCACCACTCCTTACCCTCTATTCACTATAGACCAATTTTAACACTAGGTGTTGTGACATTTGTGTATGCATATAGCTAGCATAAGTGAAGTAACAGTCATTAGGCTCGAGAAGAGATCACTTAGGATTATCTTGTCTTGCATTAAAGGTTGAGTGATAGGAAGTGGCGATAAATTGATAAATTTGCCAGTGCTATGAGTATGAACAAGGTATGTGGGATTGTAGACTTGCAGTCAAGCTGATCAACTATCACAGTATATCATCATCCAATTTAATGCCTTTACTTCACTACTTCTTTTTTTACTATCTATTGCAGCTGGCACAAGTTAGGAAATATGCTGTCCGTGGCTCTTGGTCAAAATATTAGAGGTTTGGGCACAGTTGCTGACATTAACTTTGATGATCATGTTACTTGTCATTTTCATGTAAATGTCTATTCTGTACAAGAAGAAGATCTAGTGTGGTATTCAAGGGCCTCAAACTTCTTTATTCAAGAGCCTGTTGTAGATGTTCAGATGAATGTGAGTAGTGTGAAACTCTGACTTGTATTTTAATCTATTTGAGCTACTGAAGGTTTTGAAGGGGAGACCTTCACTTTTTAGATACTAGATATTAGGTCAGAACTTATTATGGAAGAAGGTTTAGCTTTTAGTATTATTGGTTTCACAACACAATGCTCAAGTTGAGTTAGTTGTTGAGAATGGAAATCCTTTTTCTGAAGTGAAGATAACGCTTCTCCTGATATGAGGTACATTGCCTATGAGTTTCTTCTACTTTAAAACATGATGTTTATCAGTGTTTTTCTCCAATGTTCTGACTAAATTTTCTCAAAATTTATAGCACGGAGCTGCTGTGATAGATCACTACCTAGGTCAGTATTTTTTTTATTGATCCAGTCTTCCAGTGTATATCAAACCTGTTAATTGTCTTCTTCAAGATTGTCAATGAATATAATGTGGTTGTTAGTGGCTTAATCATTCCTTGAAGAATAAGTGGAATTAACTTTCGTAGTCACTTTTCTTATGCCTTCTCTAGTTCCTATTGACATTGAGAGGAAAATAAGGAAAATACATGTCAACTAAACAAAACCAACAATTTGATGAAGTTTATGGTGGCTCTGGATAATCACATTTGTGAAGTTTATGGTGGCTCTGGATACAGGGAGTGATTTGTTTTGGGTTCCCAGTGAATGTGGGAGATGTGCCCCTATTGATGATACCCTGGTACTCTATTTGATGCGTAATCATTTTTGCATTGTACTTTGTATAAAATTGGAGAGTGGTTCCGGAGAATGACTGGAAACTGAAACACCTTGGCAGAACCAATATATGGAGTATAGACTTCTCAGAAATTTGGAGGGACTTCCTGCTTAACATGTTCTTACAAGTGGGAACTTTCTTGCTCGTAAATGAAAAAATGCATGTTCTTGATTCGATTTGTTTCACTTCTATAGTTTCAGTTGGGAATCCTCATTACAACATGCTTTTGGAAAAGCTCATGATTTTCTTCTTTGATCTACTTTCTTTACTCAGGACTTTGATCTAAGCATATACAGCCCAAATGCATCATTGACGAGCAAGAAAGTTAGTTGTAGCAACAACTTTTGCACCCATCACAATTCTTGTCTTGATGCATCTAATCATTGTCCGTAGTGTCGTACATCTCTTTTGAAACTTCAACTTCTGGAATTCTAGTGGAAGACATTCTACACTTGAAAAGCGAACGCGGTCAAGAAGGATCTCTTGAGACATCCGTTACCTTTGGGTGAGTTTAGAGGCTTATCATATGATGCCATTTGAGGATAACTATACCTTGTTTTTACATTTATGTACACATTGAGACTATGTGCACATCTATTGCAGTTGTGGGTAGGTTCAAAATGGATCTTTTCTGGATGTGGCTGCTCCAAATGGGCTATTTGGACTATGCTCCTTTCATCAGCTCCAAGTGATCCCGTGTAACATACAGCTTGGACCTTTGGTCGGAGTGCGACTATATAACTTACTCAGTGTTTTCAACTCTAGGTTAGATCTCGAGGCACTATCTTTATAGATGAATTTACCACTTTTCTTTTGCTGGCTTTGCTTTGTGATGTTCTATTTAAATTTCTGCTGGATAGTGGCACTTGTTTTCTACCCCCTCTTACTTCATCTTCAACAACTCTTGGTGATGTTGTTTTCCCGTAAAGTGATGTCATTTTCTCATAGGCATTTATATATCAAGAACTGTTTCTTTTTCCAAGATTTGATATATACTTGAAATTTCAAGTTCATGAGTTCACTTTGCGTGATCCCCCTAGTTGCGCTATCTGGATTTGGATTGTATGAGTTTGGTTTTCCTTTGGTAAGCAGAAAATTGTCTGTTACAAA
Organism: Rubia rechingeri; assembly: GCA_032355745.1. Classification (NCBI taxonomy): domain Eukaryota; kingdom Viridiplantae; phylum Streptophyta; class Magnoliopsida; order Gentianales; family Rubiaceae; genus Rubia; species Rubia rechingeri. The sequence goes on from JAULKL010034645.1 coordinate 13,466, forward strand.
GCAACATTTACAAAACCTCGTATAAATATTGATGTTCTTACATCTTACATGTACCTATGTAGCTTGAAAAATGTGTTGAGATTGGACAGCCTCATCTTGTCCTTCTGATAATCTTTTCACAGGTGACATAAACTCCTTTTACTTCACATTTCTCGCTACATTTTGTTTTTCTTTTTGCTATGAACTAATCTGACGACTTAATTTTTTTTGCAGTGCATACCACACCTGATGAAAGGGAAAACGAATGTGTTTGACCGGTTCGTAATTCTATTTTTATTGGCTATTGTGTGGACTTATGCTCACTTATTGACTGTTGGAGGGGCTTACTATCATGCTTCCTTGAAGACTTAGCTAAGCTGCAGGACAGATCGCTCGGGACTAATCAGTGGAACTCCTTGGCGAGTCCTATGATGTTATAACTTAGCTTGCGTAAATAAGGATTTCCATGGAATTGACTATTTACCAAACCTTGTTGCAGGATTCGAGTTCCTTATCCGTTTCAATGGGGAGCTCCTACATTCCACGCTGGAGAAGCATTTGCAATGATGGCGACTTCTTTTGTTGCTCTTGTTGAGATTAGTTTAGATACTTTGTACTATACATTACAAACTAATTAACTGAGAATTATTCTTGAAGGCCTAATTTCGATAAAGAAGCTAATTACTATGTGTTGTGTTGCTTTTGGATTTTATTTTTTCGATCCTAATACTTTGGTTATAAATGGTTGGCTGAACTACAAGGGTGCTATCATTCACCGATGTCATGTCCTCGTCCTTAATGGCTAGCTCAATTACACGTCCATCTACGATACCAACAGGTATCTGTTATTTAGTATAACGATGCAAAGATGTGATATCTATTTGCCATTTAATGTTAGCATGTGATGTTTTATGGTATCTATGATTTTCCTTCTGTTTGTTTTCAGCAGTGATAGAATGATACCGTTTACGGTGATTAGCACAATGCATCGGCCTAATGCATTTGATTAGCAAGTTTTCATTTTTAATATAATTAATTACAGGAAGTTTCCGCTGAACATATTCATGAAGTTAGTGAAATTATGTTCATAGGGACTTTGGGTGAAAGTTGGTGAAATTTTGTGGGTTGATGAGTAGTTACTGAAAATTGATATGTTGAATTGCAAATATTGAAAACGGCTGTGCTGAATTGTAATTGATGAAATTTTAGGGGGCCTAAGTTGTAATTATTGAAATTTCTTTTTTTATTCTCTACATACATTTTGCGACGCTTTCATATGTAGCAAATTTTTGTGACGGTTACAGCTTTAGCAAGTTTTTGTAACGGTTCCATCTTTAGCAATTTTTTGTGACGCTTCTAGCTTTAGTAATTTTTGCGATGCTCCCATGTGTAGCACTCGTTTGG
>JAULKL010038750.1:0-14723 GCA_032355745.1 Rubia rechingeri
AAAAATAGAAGGTTTGGTTACCCTTTTCAAATTCAAACAGTCACTTAATCCGCATCATTCATGATCTCAAACATTTGCAACCTATAATCTATAACTGTTTTATTTTCAGGAGCACTAATCAACGTAATTATGGCATTGTTTCAACGCAGCGAGAATGCACCGACACGAATGGTAAGTTTCATGTATGAAGAATCTAATTAATCTCAATCAAATAAAATAATAATTTAACCTTAACAAGTTTTCCACAATTTTTTGCATGAATTTTTAATTACTGTAGCAATGATATATAAAATGGTAAATTATTGTAAAATCATAATCTAATGTTGCTGTAGTGAATTCGACTCTTTATTAGTAATGATAACCAATTAAATTTTCACGTTTAATTACTATAACAAAAGTATATTAAATTGGATGATTTAAGATGACTAATAAAGGTAGAGAGAAAGATCTTCGACGGTAAATTGCGTCCTGTAATTGTTTGTAATGTGTTTTCGGTTATTTGTATTTATGTTTGTTTTGTATTGGTTTAAATAGTCAAATAATGCACAAATAGAATTATCACAAAAAAAATATGCTGGGGTGAGTGGCCTATTAAATTTTAATACATGACAAAGTGAGTGAGGTTAGAAATTAGTTTTGTGCGTTTCTCCATTTTCTTTATTTACACATAACACATATCAAAATTTAATTAGCCCCTTATCCCCACATACTCTGTTCTTCCACATAAATTATTTTATGAGAATTCAACTTATAACACCTGAATATAAATGTCCAGTAACAATATCCACAATACACAATCAATTATTTCAAAATGCACTCATATATTCTTGGGAATACCATACTTATAGTAACCCCACAAATATCATATAATTTACCAATTAGTTAATTACCACAAAATACTTGACGAGACCGGTTAATTAATTCTGAAATGGAAAGTAAAATAGTTGTATTACCTCCGTTCACTAAGAGACACACTTACCTTATTAGGTTTTTTTTTAAATGGCACATTTTTCATTTTTAGCAAGATTCCTTGAATCTCATCCACTCATTCTACTTTTTAGTTTCTACATTCAATTTCAACTACTCATTTCCTTCACATTAATCCAAGAGGCTAAATCTAGTGTGTCACAGTTAATGAAACGGAGGGAGTATAAGAATTAAAAAATCAATTTATGCCTTTTATAACCTTTATTTTACTAAAATTAAATATAAATAATTACTCAACTGTAATTTTTAAAAAAAAATTGTGATAACTGATAAGATCACTAATGACATAAGTTCTCAAACAATATCCACCTTGAGTAGAGGTTAAAGCCCTTGTCAAATTTTTTCTAACACGCGGTTGCTTCTACCTTAGCGTGTTTCTAAGGCCTTCTTAGGTGGCGAATTCCATACATATGGTAGTCAAATCAACTTAAGAATTTTGAAGAGGAGTAAAGCATTAGACGCCTAGAGCTCTTCAAAAATCAGCAAGCTTGACTTAAAAGAATAATGGAACTTGAGTATACTTATACTCTGTATATCAGACGTAGCGATTCTGCAATCGCCCACACCACTTTAAGTAAGTGGCCAACTTTTGAGCCATATCGCAGGCTTATGGCCATCCGTCAATTCCAAACCGTCAATTCATTTGAAACACATTGCCTAACAATACTCCTCCATTGGTGCCGCTGCCCGATCATTCTGCTCCTCCAAAAATTCCAATAATTTCAGACAAACTTCCCACTGTAATTATCCACAGAATATCCCAATTTCAGAATTTTGCGATCAGCCCACATATTTTTCCACCAACTAAGCTACAGCTCCCGAATATGACCCCCGACTGGCTATTTGCATCAAGCCTTTCATTATGCATTAAAATCTGCTCCAAAAATCCTGAAAATTTTACCAAACCTTTCTCAACACATCAGTCTACTTTCCACCAATTTTCAGATTTTTCTGGGCAGTTCTCAATCTGCCACGCAGTTTTCTTTGAGCATCAATTCAGTAGCGGCAGAATCTGTTGCACATTTTTCATGTGTCCTAAGTGCTCACCAATTCTCCCATAAATCCCGAGTCCTTCATACATTGATCCTTCCTCCATGCTCATATTCTCCACAAATTTTCCCATTTTTCTGGGCAGTACTCCTTACTCTTTTCAAAAATTGCTTGCATCAGAGGCTCCGTGCTACCAACTTCTGTCACTCGGACTTCTGGATTTTTCCCCTTTCTCAAGAATGCTTCAAATTTTCTGAAAATTTTTATACTACCGTATTTATCCATCATCTATACTGCCATAATTTTTCAGAATTTTTCTGGGCACATCTTCCACAACTCATAGCATAAAAACAGAACAGTATTCTTATGCTGATCAGTTTCAGCACTAATGTCTTTCTCTACTGCCTACACATCTCCAACTCAGAACTTTCAGAACTTCTAACAGAAGATCATTCAGGAATAGACGATTAAGGACAGAATATACATCACCAAAAATAAAGGACGAGACTCTACTTTCAATCCAAATGTGATAGATCGTAGCCATTACTGCCAACATTCCAGCCTTTCTCCTTGGCGCTGAGCCTTTACTTTGCCTCGTGACCCATTTTATAGCACTCCGTATTGCAATTGGGAAACGCCTAAGCTGAAGCCAGTGACGCACTTGATCCCAAATATGTTTAGCATATGAGCAGCGGAAGAAAAGATGCTGGCTGGTCTCCTCTTGTTGGTTGCAAAGTTTACAAGTTCTATCCAAATCCTCATCCGTGGCTATCCTAACCATTGTCCCAAGCCTTCCGTACATAGCTAACCAAGCGATAAAGGAATGCTTCGGTGGAATGTGTCCCTTCCAAAGCGCAGCATATGTCTTCCCTTCCTCAGAGGCTGCATCCTCATACACCCCTGGCCAAGTAGCTTTGTGGATGGCATTATACGCACAGCTCATGAATCCCTTACCATTACCTCCATTCCATAGATGCAAAATAGTTACAAGAGTGCTCTTTCTCCCCATTGCAACCTTATTTATCAGAAAATCCCTAATTCTACATAGTTGCTTCATGTGAGCCGAAGTACCATATTTCAATGTGTAGTATATGTCCAGAATATATTTCTTCGAATATGCATCATCAACGACATAAATGGCACATTTTGCTATTGTTGCTGTTGGAATCACTTATTAACAATTCCTATAGCATTCTCCTTCTCCTACCAAACCTCAATAGCACTATCACACCATTGTTTTTGTTCGACGTCTCTGGGCCCAGATCATCTTCACCTCCCGCTACAATAAATAAGGGCTATATTGGGTCGCTTCCTAGAAAATAATGCTTATAGAAAGTGTCATATAAGCACTCAGTTATCGCAATTCCAATAAATAGTATATGTGTCGGGTCGCTTTTTGAAATGATTCAATTAATAAGATGCTAGGACACTTACATATGACCAAGAAAATTTAATGTGACCCTATTTAAAACATATTTTAATATGTTTTATGTATAAAATATTAGAAAACTTTAATGAATCATATTACATTGCACACTTACCTGGTCAAAACTAGTTGATGAAGATGGTATTCCTAAGAGAAAACTCTGAATTAAATACAAAACTGGTGACTTGCAATTTATAACATCATTTTAAAGTTGCATCCGACTCAGCAACATCTCATAGACTAAAAATAATGAACTAAATTTTTTTACGCATTTTGACTCATGAAGAGATCAACACTAAAGTGGTTAAGTATTGTTGTTTGATTTATACAATTGTATGGCTCTAGGTTAAAAGTCATTTTTATGAGCAAACATCATGCACACATAACCTAAAAAAAGTAACCAAGTACTGTCAAAATCCTAACTCGGTTTAGTTTGCACGGTTTTGAACACATCATAAACTACACATGATTTTGATTGAAAAAACTATGCATGCCATAGCAAGATACAGAAAGCACGAAGAACCTAAACATGTTAAAATATTAGACTCCACTGAGTCATCGCAAGAAGATAACGATCAACGTCAAATAATGACATAAAGAACAATAAACTGCTTTCAAGGGGAAATCGTTTTATTTGAGATTCAAACACTAGGTAAAATTAAAATAATTTAGCAGAGAATATTTCTTGTGTACTCTAGACTACAATGAGCAAGGAAATATAGAATTTGATGGAGCATAATATAATAAGGGTTCAAAAAACCCAAACCTTGGCGCTTTTAGCACCTTTTCATCCATTAATTATTTCATTAAAGTATGCAAAGACAACACTATCCATTCACAACAAATTGATCTTCTTGATTATCACCCTCAACCCTCAAAAACATCTATGCTTCTGGAACAATACAGTTCAGTGTCCCATTCACGAATCAGAACAAGGAAAATTATGGTGATGCCTAGATTACTTATAAGAATAGGGAAAGTTCCGGTGCTACACCAAGCAGCTTGGGGGTATCCAAATGACCAACCTTCTCTGAATCTACGAAATTTCCAACATAGCAAACCCCTTTTCAAAACCACCTTCGCACTGATCCTTGGAAACAAAGACCCTGTTAGACCTAAACTGATAAACTTTCGCGAATCAGAACACCACATCAGACACATTCGAGAGGGGTTTCAAGGATTTAGCAACATCACATCCCATTTCTTGACTATATGACTCCAACCCCCATCTTGTAATTCTTCATTATAAAACCCATATTCCACCACTATTCCAAAAAAAATATTGTTCAGTTAAAAATCAAGAAACTGTACCATTAAAAAGCACCTAGCAAAACTACGATATTGTGATTTTTTAAAAGTGCGTGTACCATATCTTTATATGATCTGTGGAGGTACCATTTTAGGATGATTTATTATAAAATGAATATATAAACCACCTTTCCAATTCCTGGAGGTCCAAAGAGAAGAATTCCTTTTCACAAAGATAAGAGCCCGGTGAAGTACCTGAATAAAAAGGAAAGAAAAACTCACCAGTCATCAAAACCTTGATTCCTTGCAAAATTTAACATATTGAATAACACTACTTAAAGTCGTTGGCAATCATCACGTACAACATAGTGGGATTGAAACAGAGTTTCTAAAGCTAAAAACACATTTTCATTTACCACAGAAGCAACGTAACGAAACACTTACTTTATATACTTAATTGGCATGACCACTACTTTTTTTAGTAGACACTTTGCATTTTTTTATTCCTTTAATAGTTGACCACTTAACATCAAGACTACCAAGGATGATATCTTTGAATTAATAGACACATAAATAGATTTAGCATCATTTAAGTTGTCTGTGTGTATGTGTGAGAGAGAGAGACTAAACGGTCTCACAATATGATTTTATCAATTACCTATTCATACTTTCTGCTAAATTTTGCATTAGCTCTAGGAGATTGAGAACTAATTAGTCACCGTGAAGAATCAAGCCAACCAATCGCCGCGAATAAACAAGCTACGTTGTCGCGGCGCCTCCACCAGAGAAGCCTAAGAATTTGAAGGAACCTCTCGTATGGGACTACAGAATGTCTCTTTACAACTCCTTTGAGAGTTGTGTTTGGATTTGAGGGTTCTCTATTCGAAAACCCTTTCATGCTAGTGATTGCAAATGGTGTCCAAATAATCCATTAGAAATGAATAAAAATGCAGAATACTGATGAAAGATATTCAGGAATAAGATGTTCAGGGGCTCATCCTAGTGGTTAAACTCACAGCTGGTAGAATAGTGAGTATAAAGGAATGAGATGGTCACTATATAACACTCTGTAGCAATTAGAGCCATAAACCGCCCCAATGGCGATAAGGTTTGGTAGGATCTTGCTCTATCCCCTGGAACACAAAAGAGCTGCTAATTAATAGCTTTGTCATACTCAAATCCACCTGCCACCCAGGTCTCCAATACAATGAACAAAATCTTAATGCAATTAAGCGACACGCGAGCTAAATAAGTAGATGAAAGTACGGAAGTGTCCTTTTTCTATTTATTTTCATAAAACACCAACATAGGAATGCTAAACCAACCAAACTTGTTTCATGGGGGTGAAGTGGATGAATTAAAATACCTAAGCCAGTCATTTCTGTTTATAATACATTCCGTTAGGGAAGACTATCTTTCACAGAAAATCACTACCACAGACATCAAGTTCTAGGATCTTTTATGATGGTTCTCAAAAATATTATAAGACAACTTATGACCACAAGCAAGAGATGGGCCAATTTGAACCAAAAGAAGTCAATTCGAGCATGGTCGGACTTGATTTATACTTGTATGTTAGATCATTTTTTTAAATTGTGTGTTTCATATTCAATGTGGGTGAGATTAAAACACATAAGCTACTACAAATTCTCAACAAGGCTCATAACCTTCCAGTTAAACTTATACCAAAAACATTTCAACCACGTGAAAGTACGTACCTAATCCCAGCGAGGCTACCTCCCACATCTTCTCGCTCGCCTCCCATTTACATTGCCAAACAACTTGATCACCATTTCCCCCACAATCACTGTGCCAAGCCCTGTCACATCAAACTACCTACCATATAATACCCCGATATCCTTGTCAAGACACCCCATAATCAGAACAAGTGCTTTTCCATATAATCAAACTTGAGATTCACTCACTGGCTCGAACACCATAGTACCCATCAGAATACAACCCACAACAAAGGACAAAACAACACACACATACACGAACCAAAAAAAATCCCCAACGAAACTTCACCCCCAAGTTTAATAGCAACCCATGTTATATACGGAAGTACTTTTTGAAAGAGATACTCTCTCCCTCGTCTCATAATACTAAAGGGGTATACCATGAACATATAGGAACGTCAGACTGAAAATGTAATAAAATTAACGAAAATATTAAATTGAAAACCAACGGCTATCACAACCAATCCAGCTAACACAATAAAAAAACCTTGTTTTTCTAAAATCCAATTGCCCTCCAAATATATCACCTTACAATTCTCTCTAGAATCCTCATCAAGACCCTTTCATTTGCAAATTTTGACACTTCCCAAGTCGTGGGGGAAATAGACGTGGGTTTTGGGTGGTGGCCATTGAGGCATCGTGTGCTGGGACATGGTGGCTATTGGAGTTGGGGTATTGTGGGAGTGATTGTGTTGCGGGTTGATGGATTTGATTTGGTGGGAGCAGGAGGTAATTGGGTTGTGGTGGCGGAGTTGTGGCAATGGAGAGGGGAGGCGAGCAGGGAGGCAGGTGGGCGGAGGAAAGAGGTAAAAAAGAAAAGAAAAAGAAAGAAAAAAAATCAATTTAGTCTTCCGAAAATGCTAAAGTTTTCAAATACCAATTTGTGTACCATATCCCTGGGATACGATACAGGCGGTATACCTAGAACTACTTTTTTGTAATTCAAATTTTAATTACAAAGCTAATGCATATTCCACTTTTTATGAAAATTAACTAATCAATAAATTGTATAGAAATTGTACTATTGGGGATACAATGTGGTATGTATCCCGGGGTACGATATAATTTACATTCAATACTACTATAAATGAGTCACACAAAAAATTATTGATAAAAATTAGGGTAATTTCATACTTATAATCAAAGAGAAAAATAAAAATGGTTGAAAGGAATTCACACTTCAAAATGGAAAATACACTTCAAGGCCGTGATCAAAAATCTATTTCCTTAGATAAACTTTACACATAATTGCAAAAAAAAATTGGACCGAATAACTAGATCAAAAAGGTTCTTAATAGCTTTCAAACTAATTCTGGGGAAAAATTAGTTCAACCTTTTTCCTTATTGCTTTGATTTTTATGATGTTGATTAGGTAGAGTTCTTAAATATTGAGTCTAACTCATAAACTTTTTGTCAGGATGAATATCATGAGGAGGTTACATCGGCGGGGGATGACCAGGTTTCACTTCTGATGGGGGAGGAGACTGCACCTCCGGAGAGAGATAGCCAGGTTGTACCTCCAGAGGTGGACCGCCAGATTACACCTCCGAGGGGAGAGGAGGCTACACCTCTGGAGGGGAATCACCAGGTTGCACCTCCGGAGAGAGATAGCCTGGTTGCACCTCCGGAGACAGATCGCCAGGTTGTACCTCCAGAGGTGGATCTCCAGGTTACACCTCCGAGGGGAGAGGATGCTACACCTATGGAGGGGAATCACCAGGTTCCACCTCATGAGAGAGATACCCTGGTTGCACCTCCGGGAGGAGAGGAGGTTGCACGTCCTGAGGTGAATCGCCAGGGTACCTCAGAGATCAACCCAGTGTTAGAAGATCCTAGTCATGTTGCAGATCATTCAGGTGTGTGGTCATGCATAGACAACCTTCTTCATTTATTTTTTCTGAAGTTCACAAAATATTACAATTATTTGGTTTGTGTATCTAATCAATTATATTTTCATGATCAAGATCATGAGGCTCCTCCGACTGCACACGCTCGTCCATTTGAAGTTGATGTTTCCACAATCCATCAACGACACCCATACGTGCTTCTACACTTTTTTGCGCTTTATGCTACTATCGTCGTGGGATACGCTAGCAACTTTTTAGGTAAATTTTCATTGAACTTTCTTCAATTTACCTTATTAGATTGTTATAAATTAAAAGTAGGAACTATTTTGATCAATTAAATTATAAATATAAATGTATATTTTGGCAATAACAGACATAAGACTCTCGTTTTCTTAAAATTCGTTGCAGTGATGATAGTTGTAGAAAAGACTTTCACTCATAATGGTTTGTATTGGAATTCAACAAACTAGTAAGAGAAAACTAAACAAAGCACCTTAATACTACTTTTAAATTGTCCTTTTTAAGCACTAGTAAAATATAAATAACCTAATATTTTAAAGAACTTGTATAGTGAGAACGTTTAATAATTTAGAAGATTAAACAAAAAAATTGAATATTTGGTATTCCATTTCAAATTCAAACATTCTCTAAATCCACATCACTCATGATCTTAAACATTTGCAACTTATATATATATATAATAAAAAATAGTTAGCTAGAAGATACCCATTGATAAAGTGATAGGGGAAAATAGGATTAAAAAACTCAGTTGGGTTAAAAATGATCTTTGTTATGAAACAAGACAAGAATTCTTAGAGCACACAACATTCAACATAAGCTTGTACGGGATCTAGTAAATGCATGTAACACAGGCAAAAGAGAAAAGATGATAATAAAAAAAAAGCTCACCAAGGATAAAAATGATCTTTGTTAGGAAGTAAGACAAGAATTCTGAGAGCACACAACATATGCAACATAGGCTTAAACAAAATTAGTATGAACCTTCTTACTTATTTTTATTAGTTGGCCAAAATTTTAGTGAGCCCGCACAAAACCATCTCGACTAATGTATTCCAAAAATTCACAAAAACTGCATGAATAGATGAACCAAAGAGTAAAAATTATGAATAGGCTCTGGGTAACAATACAACATTATCTCTAGTAAATTTATCAGCTGTCCCTTGCTTTAAATTATAATCAAAATAAATTACAAGTCTGAATAGCTAGTCCTTAGAGTATCTCATGTAGTATCACACCTCTAAAACCAAGGGCCAAAGTTAGACACCCTGTTTTCTCTTGATTTATTATTTTACTTCCTATATCAATATTTGAGGACAAGAACAATAAGATTCATGTGGTGCATCTCAAAAAATATAGAATGTATGTTGCTCCATCTCCTATATAACATAATGACTATGCGGCTTGTTGTTTTCGTTTTTTCTAGTATACACCTTATAATTTCTTACTAATATTATCTTTCAATAATGATAGTACCTGACAATCTTCATTCCATTATGAATTGTGTAACAGGTGGTGTTTTTAGCATGAACGTATTTTTGCATAGGATAGATCCTAATTTATACTATAATCAGCAGCTAGCTGAAAACACCAACTATTGCCAATTCTACAACATCTATTACCTAACCCTCACCTCTATTATTCCCCTGTGTTCCATATTCTTGGTGTGGGTAGCCTACCTGGTTAGCATTAGGTGGGGTCGTAAGCTAGGGTTGTACCTGAGTTGTTTCTTCCAACTCATTGGTATATTCATTGTCCTTATGATTCCGGGGAGCTTCGGTATTATCGGACTAGTTCTGATAGGGTGTGGTGTACCATTTCTCCTCCACAATGTCCCTACCATTTGCTCAGAGTCTGTTCCAAAGCATTTAAAGAGACGATTTGATGCCCTAACTGGCTATCAGGTGGGAGGGATGACTTTAGCTTCGATAGTGAATTTCATTGCCTCATATTATCCTAGATGGGGTTGGATGTTTCCTTTCATCGTATTAGGTGCCCTTTTGATCCTATTAGCAGTATTGTCCTTATTTATTAAGGAAAGTCCAATCTACTTCATAGAGCAGGGTATGCGTGAGGAGTCTGAGGATATATTGAGGAGTTTGAGGCCCGGGAGTTCGGTTGAGGATTTCAACGGGGAGTGGACTCAATTGTGGGATAGTATGAGGGACGGGCCAAGGAAGAACAAGTTTAGAGAGTTATTTGATCACTTGCCTACATTTGTGATCATGCTTTCAGCCACATCATTCCCACAACTCATATCGACCTATCCTGTGGTTTTTTTTGGTCCCCTTGTCACCGTCTCTGTGTCCCCCAAACAATCTCATGTTGTGTTTCTAGTATCTCTCATATCATGCGCACTTGGACTTGTAGCATGTGTCTTCAGCTCGTGGTTATTTATAACCATCAGACGCAGGAGATTATTGATTGGCGCATCTCTACTGACCACAGCCTCTTTGGTAAGTTCAATTTTAATTTAATTTTAAATAATTCTTAAATCATTCATTATATCCTAATAAAAATTCTACTGTTCTTGCAGATAGGCTTGTGGGTTATTTTTGTATTTTATGTCCGCCCAACTGCATACATCGGTCGGATGCCATCCACTTTTGCTGCGGTGATGATGGTAATCAATTTTATAGGCGTTGCGGTCTTGACTAATCCACACAGGTGGATTAATACTTCACTAGGGGGAGGACGTAAAATTGGCTCTCTTATTATAATTAGTTTGAACTCCCTTATTACATTTGGTAAAAACTTGTATTCGGTTAGGTTAGTTTGTTGGGCAGGCGGTTGGGGTTTCATTATAGATATTGTGTTTTCAGTAGTATGTGTAGTTTTTATTTGCTGGTTTGTACCCGAGAGTGTAGGTATTCTCGAGGCAGATTCAGTTAGATACATTTGGCAGCCTCATTGGTTTTGGGGTAGGATTATTCGCAGGCGGTAGTTGATAGGTTGCTTACATTGCTTTGTATAGTGTACTAATTGGATTTCCTAGTTCTATTGTGTTACTAAGTAACTAGATTTTGCTTTCAATCTAAAAAAATCACAATGAACTAAAACAAAGTCACTAGTTCAATCACATAACAAAGGACGAGACTAAGAGCTTATACTGTCAATTATATATTACCCTCGAATTTAATTTTGATGGTTCAAATCTCCAGCTCCTAGTATATACACCCTCCATCCCACTTTTAATGGAGACCTCCTCGATGGAGATTTGGTCCCTTTAGACTCTAAACAAATATACTACAACTATTGTACTTACCGGTGGACCCCTGAAAAATCGAGGTGGACCCCTAAAAATTTGAGGTAAAAACAACAGTAAAAATTGTACTTTTTTTGCTTTTTACCTTCGATTCGAAACCGGGGTAAAAAATCACTTTTACCTCAATTTTTTGAATAGTCAAACCACAACCTGTCTGAATGGTGACTAACGTTAGTTCTCCCGTAACCATATTACCAAAGCTTGTTTAATCGAAACTGGAACCAAAAGGTAACCGATGTCGGTTCAACCGAAACCGAGTTACCAATGTCCATTCAACGAAAATCGAAACCAAAAGGTGACCGACATCAGTTGAATTAATACCAGATTACCGATGTTTATTCAGCCTAAATCGGAACAAGAAGGCGACCAACATCAGTTGATTCATTTTTCCAATTAAAAAAAATAGCGAAAGTAGAACGTCAGTCAGTTCTACTTTCGGTAGCCTTTTTTAAAAAACATTATTCAAATGATTCAATCAACACAAAGTTTTGTTTTAGACCGACTAAACTTTAGACAGAATTATTTTAAAATTGATGTAACTAATGGGGTGATTTAATGTTTATTTTTAGTTATCGTAACAAGATTTCTCCAACTTTGAAAAACTTTTAAAATGTATCGTGGCATATAAATGATTATAATTTAACCCTAATAGTTATTGAAACAAGGTTTTTCATGATTGGTCTAACCGTTAGTCGGTCTAACACGAGACTTTCCCATAAATAAATCAAAGAACAACAATTCATAATCAAAATCTGAAAATTAGTCAATAACTAAACTCTCACTATGAAATTACATAACTAAACTTGCCTGGTTAGAGTTTAGTGTCCTACTCATCCACATCAGGATCATCAGCCACATAACTTTTGGAGTCCTCAAATCTATCATCAACATCCCTTTCAGCTTCATTTGGCTCTTCCACATCCAAACATTTATTCTTGTACGCTTGAGTCCTATTACGGGCAGGAAGAATGAAGAACCTAATCAAAACCAGAAAAAGACAAGACACGAGACACAGAAAAACACATTAAAAAGAACCTACTCAAGGAGGAATGAAGGGAAAAAAACCTAAATCAACAATACGAATGCAGCAGCACACAAATCTGAAAACTCCAGTCCAACATTTCACAAAAACATAAATCAAACCATGGATCACAGCCAACCAACTTTTAAATCAAAGAAACACAAGACCAGGAAAGCACATTAAAAAGGTCCAAACCAATGAGAATAGTGCAGCAGCACAACTATGCATACCAATATCACCGGAAAAATTATGAATTCCCTCAAAAATGAAAATTCATATCCTTCATGTCCATTGAAACATACAATCAAACCAATTAAATTTCAACTTGCAGAACCTGTCGGCAAATTGTAATTGTTTTCTTACAGCAGATGCCTAATAGTGGTACTTACTCTTTTGGCCTCAATTTACACAAACAAACCATCCCCAATAGAGGCTAGAAGAATGGGAGATTCCACTATATACATATATGACTATATGAGCATTACTGTATCAGTATATGTGTAACTCAAATCTACACTCATGATTCCCTTACTTGAAATGTGTGTTTCCATTTAGCCTTACTGCTATATGGTATTTGGAGCTTCTCTTCTAACAGGGTCCTGAGCCTATCATAATTGTCATTCATCAATTCCACCTGCAGGAAGAGGCTACAACACATTACTGATGTAGGTGGTTTAAGAATAAAGCTGCATGCCGAACACTAGACAAACAGAAACAAGCACAAGAATCCGCACGCACCAAGACAGTGCTTTTACCAGTAGTAAATTAAAGTGTGTTTAAAATGTAAACCTGGTTCTGAAATTTATGAAACTCATCAGAGCTGAGAGAACCATCACTATTAGAATCAAGGAGCAGCGTCATCTCCAGGAGCACCTAACTCTTCCATTATTTGGGCGAGCTCCTCAATGCTTATCTTACCGGCATTATTCTTTCCAAGAAGGTAGAATACAACAAAGGTACAGATCAAACTAAAGCTACATCATCAAGCGAAATTCCGCAACCTTAAGAGGCTAGGCAGGGAAACCCTTGAATTTCCGGAAAGAAATCCGGCCACCGCGACGCCTTTTCTGGAAAGGAATAAAATGCGAGCAGAAGGACGTCTAGGCGATGAGGGAGCATGGTTTGAGGAGCAGATCGGCGGTTTATGGTTTCAGCAGCGGTGGAGTGAAAGGTGGGGGTGTTGAGCGGAGGTAGGGGTGGCAAATGGCTGGACCGGTCGAATACGGGTCGAATACGGGTCGGTAAAAGAATATGGGTATGACTCATTTCAACCCATTTTATAACGAGTTAAAAATGGGTCGGGTCAAAACGGGTTGGGTTGAAACCCACGGGTTGAAAATCACTCAATCTGCGGGTCAAAATGGGTATATCCGAGGACTTCAACCCATATGGATTAAAATATGAATCAATACGGGTCTAACATATAAATTGTGAAAACATAAAAACTGGACTGCGATGAATATGTGCAGCCGGTCGGCGATTTTCAGCACTGTGTGTGACTGTTTGTTTTGAGATTAAGCACTTTTCATCGATGAATTTACCATTTGTGCTGTCCAAATGATCAGTTACCAAAAGATTCTCTTTTCATTTCCATGCTAAACTGAAACCATACACAGAATATGATCAAGATGCCAACGGAAACTTTTTGTTGCACCGCAGAGATGTCCAAACCTTAGTGAATAAAAAGAATAGTGCCACTCAATACACCAATATCTGCAAATTGGGAAAACAATAATCAACTTCAATGCCACTTCTTTCTTTTATTTATTTTTGCAATAGAAATTTAGATCCATTAGATAACATAAGATCTGTTCTTCAAAACTTGTGATCTCTTCAAATTCAACAAATGGGAAGAAGGTTTCTCCATCACTAGCAAAACTTGTCTCCATCAACGATAGATAGAAC
This sequence comes from Rubia rechingeri, assembly GCA_032355745.1. Taxonomy (NCBI): domain Eukaryota; kingdom Viridiplantae; phylum Streptophyta; class Magnoliopsida; order Gentianales; family Rubiaceae; genus Rubia; species Rubia rechingeri. The sequence continues at coordinate 14,444 of JAULKL010038750.1, forward strand.
AAACTAACAGCACAGAATAAATCATCAAAAAGACCACATATAAAAGAGAATCAGCCTTATATCTATTCCAACTTAAGTCTTCCTTGCAAGCTGAGACCCTGGCTCCTTCTTCACCGACTCTTCTTTCTTGGACAAGGTCAACTCAATGTGACATCGGGAAGACATGTAAGGTTTGATTCTTCCATGAGCACGGTAGGTCCTGTGTCTTTGCTTTTGAGCTTGGTTCACCTGAATGTGAGAGATGAAGAGTGAATCCACATCCAAACCCTTGACCTCAGCA
>JAULKL010040824.1:0-25207 GCA_032355745.1 Rubia rechingeri
CCTCCGACACACAGCCCCCGGTCTCCGACGCACATCCCTGACGCTCTGAAGCACAACCCAACTAGGGTTTCTCACCGTCGCGATTTGCTTATTGTTTCTCGCTTTTGGTCATTTGGTGAAGCGCAGAGACTACGATTTGCTTGTTGTTCCTCCGTTCCTCGCTATTTTTTGGAAGGGTAGAAATAGGTTCCGAGTTTGAAACCTATTTCGGACCTTATTAAAGGCGGTTATTTGAACCGCCTTTGCTCGAAATCAATCAAAGGCAGAGCCATTAAAGGCTGTTCTAAAGTGTCTTCTCTGGTACGATAGAACTGCCTTTAACCACCCCTTTCTCCACTAGTGCTACTTTTCATGTCTGATATTTCATGAAGGTAGAATAATAAGGAAATATAAATCCTTTCCTTGTATGAAAAGTTATAGATGGTAAGTTTCCTTATAGACTTTAGAATCCTATGTTTGTTTGACTTTAGTTTGTAGGCTTATATATTGTAATCCTCATGATTGATGAAATGTGTCATTGATGAGATATCAATGCACCATTGATTGACACGTTTATATTTTACATGGTATCAGAGCTTTTATATTTTACATGGTATCAGATTTTGAGATCTTGAAGCCTCTAAAATTCTAAAACCCTAATTTGACAAGATTGGAGTAGGCGTCTTTCTCGATGCTGCCCGCCGCTATCTATTGTCGCAGCCCGTTGATAAAAAATTTCAACGTAACTATCGAGTGATTTCTATCAATCTCCATCATGTTGAATCCCGAATGGAATGGGGCATTGAAACATTTGAAGGAGATGGAAGGGGGGAGGAGATCGGTAGCGACATGAAGAATGGAAGGGGACCGATGAAAGAGGAGTGATGGGGTGAAGAAAGGGACGGGAAGGGTGTGTAGCAGTGTTGAAAATTAATGGAAGTAGTGGTGCAATGGGGCGATATGGGGTACCGTTGAGTTGGGTTTCGTTGTTGGATGACGTGATGTTGTATTGTTGTAGCAATGTTGGTTGTGGATGAAATCAATGTGTTATGGTTGCAATACAAGCGAGACTATTTTTTACATTTGTTTTTATTTTTTGCCAGAATTCGGTGATAGAGTGTAATTTGTAAACTTTTCCGCCGGTAAGGATTATACTAACACTTGTCAGAATAAATCAGTTAGATGATTATATTTGATTTTATCTTGTTGACTAGTTAGAGTTATATTAGAACTAGTCTACTTTCATGCTTTGTACTCTGTATTTATTCTTTTCACGATCAATAATAATAATCTTAGATTTTTAAAAATCAGTAATTTTGTTTTAAAATTTTGTATTATTTAGAAAACTGAATTATGTTTTAAAATTTTAATTTCATGTATTTCTTTTATATTTATATAATATTGTAATTTTTAGTTTTAAATATAATTAAAATTTCTTATATCTAATGATAATAAGTCAACTAATATAGTTTATATTTATTGTCTTATATTAATGTTCGTAATGAATAATAGTAAAAAAATATTTGAAATGAATTTATAAATATAGTGTTTTCAATATTTGTGAATGTGCTAAATAAGTAAAAATAAATTATATTAATATTAATAAAAAATAGAACATGTAAAATAAGTTTTAAAATAATGAATGGTTGTCATGTCCTTAAATGTCATTTTGAATAAAACCGCTAACGACTGACAGTTAAATTTGCCAAACATATTTGTAAATATCTAATGGTCAAACAGTTAAGACAAACAGATAACATAAACAGTTAGTCAAACCAACTAAATGAAACCGCTAACAGTCAACCGCCAACCGCCAACTGCCAACAGTTGATTACCAAACAGGGCCAGTGACTGACCAAACTAACCGAACAACAACGCCAATGTAGAATAATTCTCATTCTATAATGCAAGACTTAGATGCACTTTCATAAGAACTTAGACTATACGTAGTACTTGATAGTAGAAGGGAATATGTAACTAGTCACCAACTCCCCGCCTCGCCTGAAAATACCCCCCACACTACCCACCCCCGCGGTGCCTCCACATTCTTCATCGCCGCGCCTCAGCTGCCATTGCTCCACCTTACTGCCACCTCTTTTGCCGCTTTGCCCTCCACCAACCCGCCATGCCACCTCCTCCTCCTCTCCCCCGACACCACCATCTCCGCCCACCACCCAGCCCGCCCCTCTAAAACCCCAGCCTGCCACTCATCTTAGCCCTTCCTACTTCTCTCCGTCGCTCCGCCACCGCCGAACCCTTACTCATCCCCTTCCCCGCCACCACCATCTCTGCCTGCCAACCCAGCCCTCCACCCACCCTAGTCCTCTCCCCCGCCACCACCATCCCTGCCCGCCACCTAGCCCTCCCCTCTAAAACTCTAGCCCGCCACCCTTCTTATCCCGCATCGCCAAAACCCTAGCGTCAGCACCCCCGCCGCTCAATGCCCAGCCCCCACCAACTTCAGCCCTTCTACCGCACAACTTCTTCGGAGAAGGGGAAGCACAATTTGACGCTCGACGCCCTTCTTCAATGTTCGACGCCCAAACCGCACAACTTCTGGAAAAGGAGAAGGAGATGGTAATTAGACACGGCCCAAAAACGGAGAAGGAGAGTGGAGACCCAGAAAACTAAACATTAGGGGTATAATAGTAACTTTACTATTTTTTATTTTTCTAAAAAAACTGAAGGGAGAAATTTGACTTTTCATCTAATTCCGGCCTACATCTGCTGGAAATGGTAAATTTGCACATACACTAACTATTTAGGGTTATATTTATATTTATGTGAATTAATTAGGTTATATATGCACTTTTCTCAAAGATCTAAGAACAATCGCCTGATGGATGCTGTACATAATGTCATTATGTTCCAAAACAACAGTGTAGAACCCACAATGGTTAAGGCGTGCAAATTGTGATCTTCAAAGATTAAAAAAATAGTCTTAGAAGTAGTGAGTGGAACAGAAGTCGCATTAGGCAGGAAAGGTCGCATGTCTAATACTACAGAATTCAGAACTTTATTCAGTTGAATTGTAAGGAACATTTGGTTCAAACAAGAAAAACCCCAACTTTTTAAAAATTTGTTTGATACAGTTATGGAAAGGGAGTCAAATTCTATCTCATTTCCTTTGTTACATTTTGGTTCACACTAGAAAAACAAATATGAATTTCTAGCATTATTTATAAAATAACATATATGAGTATAAATTATTTCCATGATCAAATCAGGTAAAAAATATAAAAGTATTTCATGAATTATTGTCATATCTAGTTCATATAAAAAATATTTAATATAAAATATTAGGTTCATCATCTTTTATTTATTAATATGTGTGACTAAGAGAACATGTAAATCTATTTATTTACAATTTGTCTTAAATATTTTATTTACATATTTTCATCTTTACATTTTTTTCACATTTTTTTAAATATATGTAAATCACATACGAAAAAATTGTTTACAAATATGTAGTTCATCATATGTAGTTCATTTAATATAAAAATGTGCTCATATGATGTTAAAAAAATCATATACGTAAATCTTTTAAAAATGGACGTCTCACATGATTAAAAAAATTGAATATAATATTTTTTTCAAAATGCATAAAATCATTGAAAATATAAAATATTACATAATGTATGATATCCACCAACACATAAACATTCTTCTAAAAAATTAGTTAAAATTTAAAAACCAAAATCTCGGACTGATCGATGAGCTCATCTGAGTTGCGTCTCCGATGGGAAATCGGGCAAGAAAAGAGGATCAAAGAGGGCATCTAACAAGAAAATAGATGAAGTAGCATAGTCCAAGGGAAAGGAGAAAATGGACACAAAAAGGGGATCTATCGAGGATGAAGATTGTTATAAAATTGTACGACCGGTAAGATCTGTTGATGCGAGCTCAATTCAGCAAGGGAAGGCTTCCAGCTCAATTGAAAATTTAACTCAGAAAACATCGGTAAAGAGCAAGATGACAAAAGAGAAGGTGGTTGAAAATGCAGAAGTGACAGGAAAGAGGCTATCGTGGAGAGAAAGGGTAGAGAAAGAAGACGAGAAGAAGTGGAGTATGCTGTTTGAGGAGGAGCAAACAGAGGTAAAACACTATGAAACAGTGAAGGTGGGTGAAATCGAAATGGGTAAAATTACTGAAGGCGATGTCAAGGAAGGTTCCCGGCAATGGGATTCCATTATAGTTTGCAGAATACTGGGGTCAAATTTCCCATTCAAAGTAATGGAAGACTTCTTGCTTTGAATCTGGGGTCAAAAAGTGTTGAAAGTGTGGCAGCTCCATAAAGGTATGTTTATGGTGAAACAGATATCTAAAGCTTGTAGAGATGAACTGATTGACATAGGAATGTTAATTTTTTATGGTAAACCCATAATAGTAAAAGCCTGGACACATAATATTAATCAGAATGAACTTGAAATTGTTTCTGTATGGACTAGGCTTCCAGGTTTACCAATCAAATATTGGCAACCTAGAATTATAAGAAAAATAGTCAGCTCTTTAGGTAAGTCTATCTGTTTAGATAAGGCCACTGTGGAGAAAGAGAGACTAGCTTATGCAAGAGTGAAACTGGATATGAAATTCCCAGACTTTGTGCCTGATAAATTCAGTTTTGTAAATGAAAAAAAGTGATAGCAGAGCAGGAGGTAAACTTTGAATGGTGCCATGTGAAATGCCCACACTGTAATATGTATGGCCATTAAGGGAAAGATTGCAAAAGGAAAGAAAACAAGGAAAATGAGGTAAAAGGAAAAGGTGCAGGCTTATGTTCCAATCAAAATTGGAAATGATGAAAAAATGCAGAAGTTCAGGCAGAAGAAAATGGAAAGCTAAGTACTGGTATGAAGCATATTCAAATGGTGGATGATAGGAGATTAAGAAGCCCTCATATACAAGAGGGAGAAAGCAGTTGTATCAAGGATAAAACTCCTGATGGCTGTTAATGTGATAGTATGGAATGTGAGGGAATCAATGAAGCTGAGAAACACAGTATGGTTAGAAGATTCTGTCTAAATAACCAGGCTGGGATTCTTGCAATGATAGAAACAAAATTACAAAAGGAGAAAGAAGTGGACACTTGAAAGAATATAGGGCTTGGATGGAAGCTAATCTCTAATGGTGATTTGGTAAGGGGATGAATAATTTGGCTGGCTTGGAGGGAGGATTGCTATGATCTGCATGTCAGGAGTAAAGGTGAACAGTGGGTTGATGTCAGTTGTATTCAAAGAAATAGTGGAATTCAGTTTCACTGCACTTTTGTTTATGGCTACAACAATGGAGAGAAAAGGAGAGAACTCTGGAATTTTCTGAAAAACAATGACAGAAAAGAAGCATGGTTGGTAATTGGGGATTTTAACTCCTATTTAACCCCAGTTGATAGAATTGGTGGAAACACAATTAATGAGGATAAAACAGCAGATTTTCAGGAAGTGGTTGATGATTTAGAGTTGGAAGAAATTAAAACAATAGGATCTCAATACACATGGAGTAACAGAAGGTGTGGAGGTGACAGAATCATGAGCAAGATAGATAGAGGCCTTGTAAACAAAAAATGGACTGAGGAAATGCAATGAGCAAACTGTGAAGTGAAGAATGAGTTAATGTCAGATCACCTGCCACTTGTCATCAGTTTCACTGAAGAGAGGAATTCTAAAAAGAAACCTTTCAGATATTTTAATATGTGGGGAGGTTCAGAATTATTTAAGGGGACAGTTTAGGGGATCTGGAGAATAATGAAGATTAATAACCTGAATGACTTAGCTAAAGTCCTGCACGGACTAGAAAAGCCACTGAAAAAGTTGAACATAAGAGAGTTTGAAAGTATTAGGGAATAGGCTGAAAAGGCCCAGGAAGTGTGGAAGAGAGCTCAAATCAAGTTGAATGAAAAACCAAACTCAGTGCAGCTACAAGAGGCTGAACATGAATCTAGAAATTAGGCTGGAAAATTAAGAGAGGCTGAGTACAGTTTTTTGCAACAGAAAGAAAAATAGAATGGCTAAATGATGGAGATAGGCCAACCCGTTTATTTTTATGTTTCTATGAAAAGAAGACAGTATCGAAACCACATAGTTTCAGTGAAAGTGGGAGATCAAATGATTACAGATCATAAATTGGTGGAATCTGAATTTGTTAAACACTTCAAAAGCCATTGGGAATAGAGATGAGAACTGTAAATTTAGATCCTGACATTGTGTCCTATGGAACAGTTATAAATGTAGAAAAGCAAGCTGAGAGGGATTCGCTCAAATAAGAGCCCAGGGATAGATGGCTACTCAAGCAGTTTTTTCAAGGATACATGGGAGGTTGTTGGCAAGGATGTGATCAAAGCCATCAGAGGTTTTTTCGTAGGGGAGCAGATTCCAGGTACATTTAAAAATGCAGTTCGCACTTTAATTCCAAAAGTAAAATAGGCACAGAAACCAGTGGATTATAGGCCTATAGCCTGTTGTTCAGTTTTTTACAAAAAAAATTTACTAAGGTTTTGTGCAATAGACTGGAAGAGGTTTTACCTGAGATTATCACTAACAATCAGTGTGCTTTTGTGAAATAGAGGTTTATAGCTCACGATTTTTTTGGCACAATAACTGCTGCATAGATATAATGTAGAGAAGATGAAATCTAGTTGTGCAGCCCAAATAGATATAAGCAAAGCTTTTGACAGTTTGAACTGGAACTTTGTCTTAAAATGACTCCTTGAACTTAAATTTCCTAGCCAGGTCATTGAATGAATCAAGAGAAGTGCAATGGAATTTGATATCTATCTGAATACGAATTAGCATCTATCTGAAAGCTTCACAGCCAAGAGGGGAGTGAAGCAAGGTGATTCAATGTCCCCATTGCTATTTGTAATTTGAATGGAGTACTTAACAAGGTTACTGAGTAGGGAGTATATGGCTGGAAGGATTGACTATCATCAGAGATGCAAAAAAGCAAAAAAGAAGAACGAAGATAGGTGGGGTTTTGTGAAAATTGGTGGGGTTCGTGAATAAGAAACAGAGAAAGAAAGACGATGTGGCGGTGAGGGGAAGAAAGACAATGAAAACCCTACGCCGCTGGGAAGAAAGAAAAAAATAAAAGGGGGTGGGTCGGGGGAAAGAAAATAGAAAAATGAGGATTTTTTTAATTCAAGGGAAAAGTCATCTTTTTCACAAAATCCGGCCATCAGAAATTTGACAAAAAAGTCAGCGGAGTCAAAGGTTAGATTGACACTTTCTGAGATTGCATGGTTATATTGACACTTTCATCCTAAAGTCAGAGTTATTTTAACACTTAACTCTTTTATTTTGATAATAAATGTAAACTATAATCTTTTCTTGGAGGTGAAGGTTTTATGAAGAAAAGCTTGAAAGAGGTGGGCAATCAAAATGGATGATTATGGAAGTTGGGGAATCACAATCCCAGGGTAAAACTAGGGAATCACGTTACATCTAGGTGGGAGAATTGTAAAACAAAAATAGGGAAGGGGAATGATAAAAACACCTAACCAAACAATAACAAAGGGAATCAAAATCTCAAATTCCCTTTCCCTTTCCTGATTCACCCCAACCAAACGTCCCTAAGTTTATAGGAATCCATGGGAGGATTAAACTGGATATTTTGATTTCCATGATGGCACCATTTGGTATTGGCTTTTTTATTGGCATTTTTATTGAATTTTAGCGGTTGGCATTTTTGCTCGGTCAAACAGCCAATGAATACGAAAAAAAGAAGTGTTTGGTTGCTTAATTTTTTTCACGTACCATTTCCGCCCAAAATGCTAATAATACTATCATTTGACTTTTACCTTTAACAATTACAATTTTTGAACCTTTTACCTTTATACCTTTCTCCCTACGCCAGTGGTAGGCCATTAATATAAGACATCGTTTTATGTCTTTTGGAATTTAAATCTAACCTTTTCAACGACATTGTTTGGAATTTAAACTTTACTTTTTCACGGTTAAATTTTAATGTAATTCGATTTTACTTTTCCTCTATTATTTCAATATTTATCCTTTACTTAATCTAATTGTCGATAGGAGAACATTAGTCTGATTAGTGTATACATAGAATTTTTAAAATTTTAAAATTTCACTTCATTAGATATGTGATTTACTAATACTATTATACATTAATAATTTATATTATAAATAATGAGATATAAAATCATAATTTTTTATTGTTTTCAATATTAGTGAATATGTTAAATAATTAAAAATAAATTATATTAATATTAATGAAAATAATAATGGTAAAATATGTAAAATAAGTTTATAAATAATGAATGGTCGTCATGTTGTTAAATGTGATTTTGCATAAAATCGCTAATAGTTAACAGTTACATTTGTCAAACACTTTTGTAAACAACTAATGATCAAACAGATAACACAAACAACTAACATAAATAGCTGGTCAAACCATTTAAATGAAACAACCAACAACTAACCACCAACGGCTATTGTCAAACGGGGCCTATGTCTTCTTAAACCGAACAGGATGAAGTTGAGCCTGAATATAACCTACACTTAATCAAAATGTATTCAAAGAGGAAAAAGATAAACCGAGGTCTATAATTCATTCCCACCCCCATCCCATGTATTCATGGGTAATAATGAAAGTACAGTAGAGCAACACGAGATACTCAAAAAAGTTGTTCAAGTTATGATTGGACGAGAGAAAAAATCATCATAGAAAAGAGAAGATCACCCGGCAACTGTAAAGGAACGGGATAAAAAATACCCACCACCAGATGTATACGACGACAATAGAGGAGACTAAGCTAAAAAATAACAGATAAAATATGACTGACTGGTTAATGTCATCCTAAAGACCGACTGGTCCATACCAATGAGTGAGACACTATTAAAATGTCTAGTCATATATTCAAGCCCATCTTCTAGGAAGACAGCTTATAATCATGACATGCTCGAGAAGAAAGAACTAACCCCCCGTTGTATGCTACTTGTTGAAGCATGTCTATGCCAGTTTTGGTATCCATCATGGGAACAAAGCAATCCTTCACTATGGTAAGAACAACAGCAAGCTTCGAGTTGCATCCAGCTAGCACAGCAAGCAGCTATGGGGGAGTATTAACTTTCTGATCGCTGTAAATGCACTTCAAAAGTGTCCAATAAAAGCCATCAGAAAACTTCGAGTTGCATCACTGTAAATGTGAGACTTAATATATTCCCAATTGACATCGGTGCCCAGAAAACGAGAAGTTATTGGGGTAATCCATATAAAGCAGGGGTAATAGGGGAATCCGCATTTGGATTAAAATTAGGAACCCATTTAGTCATTAACAAAGTAATACTTCTTTTGTACGAGGTGCTAATTATGTGATCCTAATTTTGATTAATCTTGTACTATTATGCAAAAGTATTCAATATTGGCCAAGTAATCAAATAATTCACTGGTTCATTAGATTTAGAGCACTTGCACATATCTCTGTGTTGATTGTTCAAATACGACACTACCGAAACACACCCGTGCACAAATTTTACACAAATGCTGCACAAATTCAGCACAATATGGTTTTCAATCTTGATTCAAGCAACATGCTAAAAAATTCTAGAGGTTCAAATTCTAAATCGAATAACATCCCACAATTTGTAACACCATTTATTAACGAATGAACTCCATATTTACCTCAAAAAAGGGCAGTACGCTAGAGTTAATTGTGGGATGGTCAAACAGATAAAGCACGGATCATAAATGTGATTGTTTCTCACTTTCAACTTTACATACCCAACATATAAAGTACCGTCATAAACCATAAACGTGACTTTTCCTTTTCCCGTAGAGTATCAATCTCACTCTACTAAAAATCCTTTTTGTAAATTTGGTGTGCCAACATCTTTTTGTGCACAAGACTAGGAATAAAAATTTTAAAAACGAGTTCAGTTCATTGCCAGAATATTACTTCTATCTTAAAGGGCTTCATTCTTGCACCCATTCTAGCTCATCCCTCTAACCACGGATGTTACATGTTCAACTGCATTGATATTTTAAGGCACTTGGTCACCTCCAAGCTCTTTTTCCTCCATAAGCACCTAGAGAACCTATTTTCAGCACAATTAGATCAGTTTTTTGAGAATTTTTATAAGGACGTGAACATTCACAACCAGAATGAGGACTCTTGATCATTTACCTGGGTTTGTTCAGAGTCATCAATCTCACACAATTGCTTCTTCAAGTATACAACTCCGGGAAATACCATCAAGTTGATTTTGCTCAGAGCTCGTTTCTCATCATCCTCCAAGGGCTTAAACCCAAAGCCTTCAGTCCAAATCTTTACTGCTTCGGGAATGGCCGATAGAACAAGTTTACGAACCTTGAGACATGTAAGCATCTACAGATACACGAACAAAGGTGTATTAAGCAATGTGCAACTTCTACAACTTACACATATAGCAGATGAGTGTGAAACATTAGTAACATCTTTGGCAGAACTACAGTTTCATATTTGATCTTCAACGCTGTTAAGTACAAGAAAAAAATAATTCATGCCATAGAAAGTGATCAAATTGATGGTGTATCTTTAGTAGGACATGAAAGGCGAGATGATCTCCTCGTTGTCACAAAACATGACAAGATTGTAAGCACAAGCAGGAAAATAAAAGCATTTACGATGATTTCCACCCAGTATCAATTTTGTTTTCCAAATAATACAAATAACTAGAAAGAAAATACAGTGCAACTCCACACCAAAGGGCATAACATGTATGCCAGAAGCTCATGACCATCAAGAAGTAAATAGAATATTCCAACAAACATGGAAAAGCTGTATTTCTTCTTTCAAGAAATTCTGCATTAATTCTTCAATAAGCAATAGAAAATACATGTACTAGTATTTTAAACAAATTGAAGCGTACCTGTTCAATAGAATTAACAAGCCGGCGGCACAGCCCCTGGCGACGGTGCTTGCAACAAGTTGCAATAAACGGCATCTCTGCGATTGCAATGCCGTGGATCCTGGATTTCATAATTAAACATATAAGTATATAATTCAGTTGCAACCTCATAGGTTTAGATAAGGTAGAACTAAAATTACTACCTCCGAAACGTTGGATGTGGCACTATAGCCTTAGGTGCTTGGATTTAGGTGAATGAAATGTGTGGATGAAATTGAATTTAGAAAGACAAGTAAAATGAGTGGATGAAATTGAAGGAATATTGCCATAAAAGGAAAGTGTGCCAAATTCACAAAAACAACCAAAAATGGAAAGTGTGTCATATCCAATGAAACGGAGGGAGTACATGTTTTTCAAAGAAATCCACATATACAGCATTAGCAAAAAAAAATATAAAAACAAAATAATTATGAAGGTATGTTGCACAAGGCGTAGAAAAAAAAGGAATTAATCTGTTGCCGAACAGTAAGGCTGAAAAAGAATGGTATTGGTCTTTGAGGGGTTCAAATAATTGACTTAACAGATAAAGTTCAGCATCAACAAATCTATATAATGACTGACCAGACTAACCGAACAACAAAACCAATGTAGAATAATTGTCAATTCTTTAATAAGATTTAGATGCACTTTCATAAGAACTTGGACTATACTTAGTACTTGATAGTAGAAGGGAATATGTAACTAGTCATTTTAAGAGGAGCTTCATTGTAATACTATAAAATTTTAACCCAGAAAAGACACAAAACATTGAAAAGTGTAAGTTAGAATTTCAAAACAAAAAACCTAAACCTGATCACGACATATCATCAACTATATATTATCGATAAACATAGTGTGCTGGAACCAGTATACCAGTACCGGCCAGACAAAGATGGACAAGCTCGTAGAACATAGAGAAGAAGTTTAAAAGATGTAAGAAGAATAACCTGATGGATGCTGTAGCCAACATAATGTCATTTTGTTCCAAAACAACAGTGTAGAACCCGCAATAGTTAAGGCGTGCAAATTGTGATCTTCAAAGATAAAAGAGGCAGTCTTAGAAGTAGTGAGTGCAACAGAAGTAGCGTTAGGCAGCAACGCTCGCATATCTAATACTACTACAGAATTCAGAACTTTATTCAGTTGAAGTGTAAGTTTCTAGGAATCCGTGGGAGCTAGGATTAAACTGGATATTTCTTTCCGAATTCGGATTTCCATTATATCTTCTTAAACCAAACAAGATGAAGTTGAACCTGAATATAACCTACACTTAATCAAAATGTATTCAAATTTCAAAGAGGAAAAATATAAACCGAGGTCTATAATTCATTCCCACCCCCAACCCCATGTATTCATATGGGTAAAGTATAGTAAAGCAACACAAGATACTCAAAAAAGTTGTACAAGTTATGATTAGACAACATAAAAATCATCATAGAAAAGAGAAGATCACCCGGAAACTGTAAAGGAACGGGATAAAAAAACATCCTCCACCAGATGGATACGACAATAGAGGAGACTAAGCTAAAAAATAACAGATAAAAATATGACTCGACTGGGTAATGTCATCCTAAAGACTGATGGGTCCATACCAATGAGTGAGACATTATTAAAATGTCTAGTCATGTATGCAAGGCTCAAGCCCATCTTCTAGGAAGACAGCTTACAATCACGACAAGCTCAAGAAGAAAGAACTAACCCCCCGTTGTATACTACTTGTTGAAGCATGTCTATGCCAGTTTTGGTATCCACCATGGGAACAAAGCAATCCTTCATTATGGTAAGAGCAACAGCTAACTTCGAGTTGCATCCAGCTTGCAAAGCAACAAGCTCTGGAGGAGTAATTACTTTCTGATCACCATGAATGCACTTCAAAAGTGTCCAATAAAAGCCATCAGAAAGGTGATTCCTGCCCCCAATGCGAGACTGAAGGCCAGAATAGACCTGCATGACATGGCCAGTTGAATAAATATTAATATTTTTGTGTGATTCAGAAAAAGGAAATATAATTATTTTGTGCCAGCCACGCAATCTGGATAAAACCTAAGAGACCAAAATCATGGGACATTTTTTCTTGTAATATCGCTATATGTTTGTTCCAAACATTATTAGCTCCTTCCTACTTACCCTTTTCAAGCTCGAATGCAACCAAGTCCCGTCCCATAGGCACATAGTTCCTATTCTCTATTGGGTGAGGTACGTGGAAGGTAAGAATGCGAGAATGCTGAAGGATACCATAGAAAGAAAGTATTCATGGTAAAGCTAAATCTCTCCCATTCTATACAAGCATATAAAACACTTATCAAGCATTTCACCAAAGCATGAGCAATAAATCACAAGACATCCTCATATCAAATAGATTAACAAATCACAAGACATCTGCACTGGAAATGAATCTAAGACTTTATGGCGGAAATTACAGAACTGAATACTAAATACAATTTAAGCAAGTTTTACTTGGAAATGAATGAAGCAGATATTTCATTTAATTGAAGGGCCTTTGGGGTACAATTATGCAGTGTGACAAAACACATATTTTTCCTTATCAGGTCTGAACCTACTTTGTTATTAGACTGGTCGAGAAAAATATCTACCTTTCTGCAGCTTTCACTACACCACCACAGGTTAGAAGCTGATTCAATGATCAGTCCCCTTTGCTGCAAGCAAGCCTTATGATCTATAAACAAGAAAAAACATCACATCCTCAGATTTGTGTTGAGAATATATAGATCTATAAGGAACAATATTTCATGAGCCACAAATGATACAAATAAAGGGAACCCCTTCCTCCAATCTTCTACGGCCACAAACAATATAATATATATATATATATAGATACATAGATATATATTTGCCAACAAAAACAACTTAAGTAGCATTCTACTCGGTAGAGTCAGCTATATATATCATACTTCTCTGTCGTTTGGCACCAGATAAAAGAATAGCACTTGCTACCCATCGAATATTGAACACATTCATCTCCACTGTCTCCAATCACGTGCACTTATCATGATAAATCATAACAAAAGATACAAGTTTGACCAAAAATTAGCATGGAGAAAACACAGTTTTTACCAATTACATCACATGTTTTGTAGCAGACTACATTTGTAGAAGTTTTAATGCTGAATTTGTTCAATACCTAGTTCCTATAGATTCAACCAACACATGTTCAGATCCAGATCTCTACATAGTTCCATTATTTTCAAGAAACCTTTCCACTTTTGGTTTGGCAGTTGAGACATCCACTTTTCAGTATATACATCCTTATATAGATCTCACCTCAATATCACCTCTTTATTTTTTGGATCAGGACACAAGTTCTATCTTCCATCTTGTGAATAAGAAGCAAGAATTTTGGGTTTGAAACATTTATCTTCTCTTTCCTCCTAGTATACTCCCAACCCTTGCCCATTTCATGTCTTTGGCCTCGGTTGATTCAAAATGCATAATTAGTTAAGAATTAGTTTGACCCAAAATAGCATGGAAAACACATTTATGCATATTACGTCACATTTTCAGAATTAATTAAGATGCAGAATCAGTTGAGAAAGTATACATCTCATCTCGCACTGTGAGCATTTAAGTTTGCCAAGTCCAGATGAATCCACGTTAACAACTACATCAGAGCAGATCTGGCAAGTGCATGCTTCGCAAAACCAGTTTCCTTCAGGTTTTTCCTGAACATAAAAAATAGAACATCAATAATTTTTAACAAATAATTAAGAACAGACAATTTAATATTATAAACAATATGAATAAAAACAGCTAAATAACGTAGAATTCCACGACTATGATATCTTTCCAGTGTTCAGAGGCTAACAGCGTGAGAAAAATGAGTTGAAGTATATAATACAAAACCATACCTGATCTACAAAATATAATCTTTAAATGAAGCTATTAAGATTTAAGAAAAAAACTATTGAGATGAATTGAGAAGATAACAAAACGTGACAAGAAGGTATCAGCAATGTACAAATAAAGAAAGATGCGATAATTTTGAAAGCAAAAACAAATTCCATATAAAGTGCAACAAGACAAAATAAACTTAAGAGGACTACTTTAGGAAAGCTCTGAAAAGAAAGCCAACTTCAATGAGAAGAATGCAGAAACAAAGTGTACTTAATCCGCCCATTACTCAGTATATTTACTAGTTAAAGTTAAAGCAACCAACTTATTCTAAAAAAGAATGATGATAGAAGATTATGTACTACTGTCACTGGGTGCTTCTAAATGGTTAGAAAGCCAGGTCGATTTCATAGTCAATTAAATTCCCTTGCCCCTTCCAAAAGCAGGAATTTTGTTATATGTGCGTGTGTGTGTGAAATCTTCACAATTTCTTTCATGAGACATTGACTGTAAAAGCAAATGCAAAATTTCAACTGCCACTTA
Organism: Rubia rechingeri; assembly: GCA_032355745.1. Taxonomy (NCBI): domain Eukaryota; kingdom Viridiplantae; phylum Streptophyta; class Magnoliopsida; order Gentianales; family Rubiaceae; genus Rubia; species Rubia rechingeri. The sequence continues at coordinate 15,252 of JAULKL010040824.1, forward strand.
CACTACTATCTTTAAGCAACAAACTTCCCTAACTTGCATTACATGTAACACAAAAGCACGAGCCCATTACATATGACTGGATCCGTAAATCAATATAGATCCAAAACAGAAAAGAAAAGGGTAACATAGCTCAAAAAATTTACTTGATAACAAAATAAGAAAACAAATTTTTCATCCCATAACAAGACCATAGCAGAGGGAAAACGATACAGGAACACACTAAGTGGATATTATAACTTCATGTACCACAATTACCTTAGCATACAAGCATGCCGGATGAAATGTAGATGGACAGTTATTGCATAAGATTAACTCCCCATCATCACCACACCGTCCACAGCAACCATCACAGGCAACTTTGCTGACAGATCGCTTACTGTATGTTCTGGAGCTTGTCCTGACACGTCTCCTGGACTTTTTTGATGCACGTACCTCATGGTTTTCCCTCGAGCCATTTCCATTCATTTTTTCTAATCCAGCTTTGTAAGGAGAATCTAGCTTGTCATGTGAGGTAGCCAGGTAAATCTCAGATAGGCTTCTAAACTTCTTCCGACGTCCATACTTTATTGGAAAATCAAACAAACAACTACTAGTTTGCTTGGATCGGCCATCCAACTCACGCAATTGCATCATGTCCTTCCACTTACCCGCTAATTCTTGAAATACTGGGAGTCCTTAACAAATCCGTATTCGTTCCTCAGAATAATACGAGTTGCAAGATACTAAACCCTGTATCTCATCCAAGCAAAAACTAGAATTAGTAAATCTAGTGAATAAACAGAGTTGATGAGATATGACAGTGAAAAAATTGACTACAAATAGAAAATTTCCCTAAAAAATGATTCCTCTTCCCATGTCAATCCATTTTTTGAGACTAATTGCAAATTTTCTGTTTTCAATTCTCATAACCTATCTCAAACCCTTGTCAAAATTAACACAGCAAACAAAGTATTGCAATCTGAAAAACGCCAAGCAAAACAATATATAAAAACAAATCCTAAACCAAACCCCAAAATTTAACATATGCATCTAAAAAACTTCCATAAAATCTACATAGCTTTCTGCTGAAAATGCTTGCCAAATTACAAAGAAATGGAGTGATATAACCCACCATACCACAACATTTGCAGCAGAAAAACACCAATGTGATTCCACTCTCAAGAGAAAACTGAAAACTCTAGTCCAAGAAGGCCAGGAGGTGGCCTTGACCAAGTAGGGGGCGTGGCTTAGGCTGGGAAAAATTCTCTTTTTAGTCTAGCGGGACTGATTAGGCAAGGCTTTTTTCCAGATTTCGAAAGTTTTTCATACCCTCCCAATTGAATAGGCCAGGCTTACCCATGGATTATGGCCCCAAATAGAAGTTTAAACCGTTTTGAATTTTTTAAAAAAAACTAAAACTGTATGCACAAATAGCGGTGTTATTGAAATGTGTAAGTGAAGAAAAAGACTAGATATAGAAGATTCCCAAAATATGATACCTTCTCCACGTCAGCCATTTTGTAATAATGTTGCAGCATATACCAATTGTAATTTTTCCTAATTTGAACTTAATATATTTATTTATTCATAGAACATTTGACTTCTCTTTATAGAAACATTTAAGATATTTTGAAATTGTATTTCAGAAACCCTAGTGGCAGTCGACAGCACTTTGCGCAGTATTTTTAGTTTAAAAAATCAATTTAATTTACATGTGTTATTTGTTTCTCATATTTAAATTGAAAATAAAAAAATATATTATAAAGTTTATTTATCTAAGAACTACTATATATGAATTATAAAGTGAAATAAATAATTTCAAAACATTCAACTTGTAGAAAAATAAAACTTATCTTTGAAAATACATAACTAAAGCAAAACAATGAAAATACATGTTCACTACTAAGGAAAATATATTCCCATAGTTTCCTAACAAATGAACGGAAAATAAAATGAATCTCTGCAATAAATTTGTACTCCTATATTGTTTAGGGTAATAAATTAACCTGTCGATAATCAATATATTATCATGCCTATGTTATCCTTTTTGTTTTTATGTTCAATTGCTCCTTGTCTTCACTTTCAATCTTTGGCATCAAATTAAGCTGCACTTTCTTAATTATTCCTCTTGAATTTTTATCTTTGTAATAAAGACACAACCTATTAGATTAAGAAAAAAATGTAAGTAATAATAAAGTGGTTTATGATTTTACCTTTGAATTTTTTTGCTGAATTATAAATTTGATTAATCGGAACATCATTTTAAAATTAGGCATGTGGTATTCTTCTTCAATTTCAACTTTGTCTCCGAAAGATATGATGGTACAGAGAAGTTGAACAAAGATATAATTCAACTTCAGTTTAGAGTCGCTTTTACGAAGCTCTTTTTTAAAGCTTGGTTCCTATGTTTGACATTCAATGTTATAGCTTCTTGATCAAACATTTGACAGGATTTACTGTAGATTTTTAGAAGTTTCCAAGGATTCCAGATGGCTTGAAGTTCTAATCAGGTAAACATCGAAGGATAGTTATCGTGCTCTATAAAAATACCAAACACTCTGTGTACAGCATTCGAACAATAAAATACCAGTAGGCAAATGATTAATCTAGTTCCATTTCTAACACAAAGTAAGTTGTAAATTTTGAGGGTTAATCAAGTGAATGCTTGTCAATTTTGAGAGACAAAAATACCTCTCTTGCAACGCAGTTGTTGAAGAGGTCCAAGGCAGAAAAGTATATTTCATCATTTAGACCTTCCAGTTCATCCAACGCTTTCATGCAATCTGATATGGAGAACCTTCCATTTATTTTCTTAATAGCGTCTGCCCTGAGTTTTGAAGCAGCATCCATTTCCTGTATGGCTTTTGCAATGGTATTGTCAACTCCTTTGCGCCCCTTTTCTGTCTAGCAACTCTTGAAGGCACATTGGATTCTTGATTGTCATGCTCAAAAGCTGTGTCCGCATATTGCTCCCAGGATTCATCCTGATGTGTATGAGGAAGAAGGCGGTGAACGGAGAAGAGGAAGAAGTGGATCGAACCTGAAATCAAACCTTGGTCAAAGCTAAAATGACGTCGTATCAGGAAGGTAAGGAAGGTAAGGAAGTTACATTGAAGCCCAAAACAACATCAGTTAAATAAAAGAGAGTAAAATTACTTAAATATCCTCGATAGACAGCACCAAAACACTAACACAGAAGAAAGCAAAGAATTTCTATTATATTGTACGTTGGGATTATAATGATGTGAATTTAGGATTAAACTATCATAACTCAATCTAATTTAAAAATACACTTCAATTTCACTCTCGAAATCCAAATTAAATTCATTTCAAAGCCCAAGTCAATACTAAGACACCAAACAAAGTTTTAAAATCTCAAAACCACCTAGCAAGACTAACTTAACTCAAAAATTAAACCCTAATCTGAACCCAAAAGTTGAAACCCAAATGTACCCTAAGACTTCCATAAATGCCAAATCCAATTAATCCCTTCACCTAACCAACTTCCCAATCTGAAATTCGATCTACCATTTAAGATACAAAATGTAATATGGACACTATATAGACGGAATAACAAATGTAATGGAATGCAACAACTAAGCCTTTATCCTATCATATGGGCAGACCATAAGAATCATAAATTTCCCAGGGTGTTGAACTGGATCACAATTTCTAATTTATAACAAATACACATTCATATAAAGACATATTTCAAATGGAAATCTAAGCAAGTGAGGAGAATGGTCTCAATCTTTAACTTCAGCAACAAATAGGACTAAACTTTGACAACTTCTATACACAAAACTAGAGCCCCAAGATATAATGAGTTGGACTAAATTGAATATGAAGTGCAGACAACTGATGCTCCCACCTAATTCAAAGGTGTACATAGCATTAAAAAACATGTGCAACAGATATTAGAAACTAGACAGAAGAGCTAAAGTAGATTAAAATGATAATAAATTTTGGACATCCATGATCCAGATGGGCCAAATTCTACATTTCTGTGCTTAATTAGTTGGCAGGGTAAATTTTCAGCAATCTCAACCCAAGAGTGCGACTAAATCTTAAGACCAACTCCGACTGAAACCAAAATAAAGCACACTCAGCTCTAACTTACTTAATGAAGTCAATTACACTGTGTACATTGTGTTGTTTTATCTGACAGATAAGAACAGTTTTTAAAAGATTATTTAGCTTAGACACCATTAAAGCACATACCGAAATAGGAGTGTATCCTTTTTTCCTACTATTCCTTTATCCAAATGAGGTAAATAACCATGAGCATTTAGCACTGAAAGATGAGATTACCAGACAGAACACTCTGGGCTCACAAGGAATAAAGACAGCATCTTTACCAATTAATACGAACACCCCAAGACAAGCATATTACGCTCTGTATAGGTATCAAAACCTTCAACCAGGAGTTGGAATAAGGAAGAAACAAAGATGAATACATCTTCTGAGTACCCTGTCATAGTAGCAACGATATTGACATTAATATCCAGCCAGTAACAACACAAAAGCTTTTTATGGCTCTGTTAGGCCCCTTAAGACTACCAACACACTCACATCCATTATAAACTAACAAAAAGAAACGCTGTACAGGATATTCGCACCTGTCCCTAGATGGTTCACCAAGTGGTAAGGATTCATGAAGTTCATCCAGGATAAAAAGGGCAGATATAAAACAACCCATTGTTGTATTATCTTCAAAGATGCTATCAAATTCATCGAATCTATTACAATTAGATACTAAACAGAATCAGGCTCTATGTGTCTATCAGACAATCACAATACACCAGAGGCAAATGAATATCAATAGCCAAAGAGGAATACCATAAGAAAAGATGGTGATGATATGGAGGTCAAGGGGGTCTGAACATCCATAGCTTGAGGTCCATAATGCCTCCGATCGGTGTCTTCCGACTACTGCTTCTTCCGCCAATTACATCCATACCTTAAACCTTGCTTCCAAAGGGAGGACAATATGCCAACCATATTGTACCCATATAATTTCCACACTTTGAGGACTGGAATATGCTATCTCCTCCGCCATGATTCATACATGGAAGATGCAGGACTTCCCAAAAAGAAGAAGATGACAATGTGGTACACCCAAGATTTTGCCATGAATATAGCTTTTTATTTTAAAGGCTATTTTTGTCTACTTATTCAAGATTATTGGTATTTCCAATCCTCTTTTGCATACAACTTACAAGCTGCAAAGTTTCAATTTTCAGGCAGCGAGAAATACTCCATTAATGTGATCTTGATGAATATTATTGGTTTTGTATGGGGGATTGTGGATGAGACTATAATTTTTTTTCTAACTAAATTAAGACTTGATTCACGAGTTAAAACAAGTTATTATATTTATTAAATATTTTAATTTTTTATTTATAAAAAAATAGAAAATAAAAAAATAAATTTATTTTACCATTTGTTGATAAATAAAAAATATTTATATTTATATGAAAATAATATACTTATGTAATTTTAAAGATAAAAAATAAATTTTGTATAAAATACTATCAATTATAGAGTCCGTCTCTTGAAAATCGGCCTTTCCAAAATTTAAACTGCAAATTAGAAAAAATAAAGATAAAATTTTTGCGTTGCATTAATTGGGTCATACACTTATGGTTACTGCACGTTGCATAATAAATTTTTGATATTGCAACTACGATCTTTTACATTTCTATAATTTTAATTCAACCATGTAATTCCATATACCTATGGAAAGACGATTTTTTCCAAAACTTTATCTCAATTATAAACAATATATTTATAAACTATGAACTATATATTCATAATTAATTAATATATAATAAATGGCAAAGGAGGAAAAGCAGGGATTATGAAGATTGTTGTGGCGGAAACAACGTACTCCCTCGTGAAGATGATATGCCCATGTTCTGAGTTTTGATGTGCTCATATTCCCCATCTTCTAATGATTCTGATTTCTTAGTCCTGATGTTCCTCATTTTCCTGATGTTTTGAATGCTGAGGGGACGTTTGGTTCAAGCATATGAAAAGGGAATGGAATCAGAAAAAGGGAAAGGAAAAGAAAGTAAATTAATGTTATTAGATTTCTCAAACTGTTTGGTTCAGTAAGAGAAGAGTAATCAAGTTATCGTCCATTTCTTTTGCACCTATTTGGTTCAAGAAAGGGAAACAACTTTTTTGATTTCTAATACAATGGTCATATATAAGTATATCAAGTAAACTACTCTAAGAACATGGAACTAATTTAATCAACCAAAAAATGAATTAAATAATTAAGTAATAAAATAATATATTTATATTAAAATATTATAATTATTATTTATAGTATAAATTACGAAAATATTAGTATTATTAATTTTATTAATATTAGACTTATATGCAACTCAAAGGTAAATTTATTATAATATTTTTTCATGTATTATATAAAAGTTTTATCTTAAAGTTTTATATAAAAGTTTCATGTATTATAAATATGACTTCATGCCTGGTTTGTCTGAACTAATTGATCTTCCTTTGTTTGAATTCTTACAGGCTGCACAAACTCATGATCACAGGAATGACAGGCTTATTTGGAAACCAGAAATTAAGGGATCCTTCACCTTCAAATCAGCCTACAACTCCCTCAGAGAAAAAAGGGGTACCTCTATTTCACTTAAGGCATTATGGAGCAATAGAATACCATCAAAGGTTTCAGTGTTTATGTGGAAAATCATGAACTCACTGTTACCTTTTGATAATATTCTTTCTCATTTTGGATTTCAGCTCCCTTCAAAATGTCCTTTCTGTTATAACATTGATTCCCTTGATCATTTCATGAATGAGTGTGCTCTGGCTGGTGAGGTTTGGAAGGGTGTGAATAGTTTCTTAGGGATCCAGACCCCAGTTTTCATTTCTATCTGGGATAGAATCTCATTCTTTCTTACAAAAACTGGTTTCACACCAATACACTCTCAACTAATACACAACATTGTTTCAATCTCAATTTGGAATCTGTGGAAGGCAAGGAATAAGTTTTTCTTTGAGAATCAGAATCCTAGTGTGCCTCTCTTACTTAGGGATATTAAAAGCATGATTTTTTATGCATATGCTGCAAAACCATTTTACATCTTCCATGAGTATGACATTGAGCTTGCATCTGGTGGTTATTTCCCTTTATGGTTGAAACCAGCAAAACCAAACATAGTGGGAGTTACATGGAGAAAGCCTGTTAATGGAATTAAATGTAATGTTGATGCCTCATGGAACTACAACACAAAAGAGTCTGGTTTAGGATTAGTGTTCAGAGATAAGGATGGCTCACTTCTATTTGTTGTATGTCAGTATACAAAAGTAGAGTCTCCAATACATGCTGAAATGCTTGCTCTTAATCTGGGAGTGAATATGGCTCACACTTTCTATGAAACCATTTGCTTTGAATCTGATTGCCTCCAAGTGGTAAATATGGTGACAAATCCGGTTAATGCTCACTGGAGCTTATTTGAACTGGCGGATAGCATCCATATGAAACTGGGATCATTGAACATTACACATACTCTCAGAGAGGGCAACACAGTGGCCGATGCATTAGCAAAGCATGCTATCTCGGACAAGGTTACCTCTACTCTTCATTTCTCTCAACTGCCTGATAAGATTAGAGGTTTAATAAACCTGGACAAATATGGAATTCAATCCTTGAGAGTTAACAATTAGATTAGATGCTACTCATTAGTTGTTTCTGCCTTCTCACAGGTTTCGAGTTCGGTCAAGAAAGGACAAAGGACAAAGGTTTGGTGCAGGCCGAGCAGCAGTGCTTGTGACAAATTTTTTATCACTTCTTTGCAAGGGCGAAGCGGCTAAATAACCAGTACATACACATTTTTTGGACTGCAACCATGGAGAGGATTATTCACTTAAACTATGGTTTAGGTCGATAATCCTATAACAAAACTCCTTTTTGTACAGAGTGTATTCTCTCATCTAACTATAGATTATTTCCTGATCCGGCCTACCGAATACTAACACGAGGTGTGGAGGCATTCGAGTAGGAACATTGGGAAAACATCATACTTATAATTTCTAAATACTCTTTTCTATTTTTTGAAGGTATGGGGTGCCTATTAATTCCCTTCATCTCAATGAGATGATTTAACGTAAATATATATATATATATATATATATGAGTTAAAGTATATATATTACTACTTAAGTTATTAATGTTTATATTATAGAATTATAAATAATAGTATTCATGGAAAAAATATTTATTATAATCTAATATAACTATTCTCAAAATATAAAATTAAAAAATGATTTTTTTACTAAAAACCCATTACTTATGAAAACTATAGTTTTATTTAAATTTGACTCATAGGAATATTTATATAAAATAATATATTTTTTATTTATAATATAAAATAATAAATTATTTATTTATATAAGAAAATAATATATTTATATTAAATTAATATAACTATTATTTATAGTATAAATTATGAAATAATATTATTTATTATTATATTTTAGTTTATAAGAAAACTATAGTTTTAGTAATTCAACCCATATGCAATTCGAAAAAAATTATAATACTATTTTTTCACTAGTGTTATTAATTTTCTTTGTCTATTATAAATTTGAGTTAAAATATAGCAATACTATTAAATTAATTTATTCTCTTAAAATATAGCAATACATATATATATATATATGAATAATGTTTTGGCCAATTCATTTTTGTACAAGACTATAATAGTAAACCTATTATATATTTTTGCAAGAATCTTCACTTTTTAAGAAGTTGGAACGTTTAGAAGTAGAAAATGGAAACGAAGCATGAAATATGGGGAATCCGAATATCATGGTTAGGGTAGAGAATCACTATTCACCGAATTGAGTGAATCTCAAACCGTAAAAAGAGAAAAGTAAATCAATAAAAATACCAACTAAACATTAGCTAACAGATTCATTACATTTTATTCCCTTTCCCATTTCGATTCCCCCAAACAAACAGCCCATGAGTTGGTTCATGGTGCTCATGGTCCTCATTTTCCTATGTTTCTAGTTTTGAATTCTAATGTGCTCATTGTTGATGAAAAGTTGCGCTGATTGTCTCTTAGGTAGGGTGTTCAAATATACCCGGCCAATCATACCCGATCAGTCCATTTATCGGCCTAATATAAAATAATCGAGTATTTTTTTAAAAAAATTAGGTCGGGTACCTTACCTATAAATTATACATTTAACCGAGTCCGGTCCATAAAAATATTATTTTCAGGTACCCGAATACCCCATATAATTTAATTACATGTAATCAATATGAAATTATTAAGTTAGATTAAGTTTCTACTGGTATATTTGTATCCAGCTATGGAATGAGTACGCAGATTATGTGCATAGATAATGTTTAATGTTCTGCTCTTATCTCTGCCATAGACATATAAACATGTTCACAAATAAGAAATAGCATACTCCTTCCGTCCATCTGATTGTGTCTTAATTTCTCTTTTTTAAATGTTCATTGATGATTTTAGAATTTTAATATATTAAATTATGAATAACAATAAATTATAATAATCATATTTTGTAAAAATATATGTTACGATGAATATAAAAATATCTCACACGATAATTTTATATTTATATATCGATAAATTTGTACAATTCAAACAACATCAACTTTGTTGATTTTTTTTTTAAAAAAATCAATCATTCCAAGATGTTGGGAAAAACACTCCGCGATGATTACAATGAGTGGAATTGACATTATATCTAACTAGCCTCTAGCAATAACTAACACATTGCAAGGATATCCAAATTACATCAACCAGACTGATCGTTTATACTATTACAGATCAGAGATCCAATAAAAAATTGTAACATTGTCATCGGGGATATTAACTTGTTTCTGCGAAAAATATGACCACTTGGCAAAGAGGAGCGTATCACGCATCAATATCACTGCGCCAAACAGGGATCTTCTACAACTGTAACAC
>JAULKL010040825.1:0-10130 GCA_032355745.1 Rubia rechingeri
TTAGTGAGAGTCAATTTAGTTATTAGTGTTTACATATAGAAAGTCAAGTAAGGTTTGAGTCGTTTGACCGTTGATTATTGAGAGTCAACTTAGTTATTAGTGTTTATACATAGAAGGTCAAGTAAGGGTTGACCGTTGATTAGTGAAAGACAACTTAGTTATTAGTGTTTATATATAGAAAGTCATGTAAGGGTTAACCATTTATTAGTGAAAGCCAACATAGTTATTAGTGTTTATATATACAAAGTCAAGTAAGGGTTGACCGTTGATTAGTTAAATTCAACCTATTTATTAGTGTTTATATATAGAAAGTTAACTAACGGCTGACTGTTGATTAGTGAAAGTGAACGTAGTTATTAGTGTTTACATATAAAAAGTCAAAAAGGGATGACCGTTGATTAGTGAAAATCAATGTAGTTATTTGTTAATGATTATAGTTAAATGTTTGCATCTAATTATAAATGTTTGTTTTTATTTAAAAAATTAACTTATTCATAATTCAGATCATTCAGACAATGTTCTCCAAAACTTATATGCATTTCAGTTCAGTTCAATTCAGTTCCGTTCAAATCAGTTTGGTTCAGCATAAATTTAAGTTGGGTTAAATAACTTAATTTCCTCATACAATGCTATTTCTCGACACACTTAGTTTTAGTTCAATTCAGTTCGGATAAATCAGATCAGATCAGATAAACAAATGATAATTATCATGTACAAATGAATGTAATAGTTGATCGAGAATCAACTTGAATTTAATCAAGTAGCATAAATACCTGATATAGAATGAACCAAATATACATGAATCCAATATGAAACATAATTTTAAAAAAACTAATATGATCAAACCCGATTGCAAATCAACTCGTACAAATAACAACACGGCATTAACCCGACCCGAAAAGAACTGAAATGAACCCGACTTGACCGAATCCGGCACGAGAAAAAATCCAACACGTATCAAGCCGATACGACAGTAACACGACCCGACCGAACCCGACACGAGAAAAAAATCCAACACGTATCAACCCGACACGACAGTAACCCGACACAAACGAACCCGACACGAGAAAAAAATCCAACACGTATCAACCCGACACGACCCGACACGACCCGACAACTAAAAATTGACACGCTTTTTACCCGAACTGTTTTAACCCGAACAGTTTCTAACCCGACACAAACCCGACACGATTACACGAATTGACACCACTAGCTGCTACTACTACCGCTAATAAAGTTGACTACTACTATATGGTGCTACTACTATTTTCTTGCTGCTACATATACTTTTACTGAAGTTGAATTCTGTTGTATGGAGGTTTTATTTTCCAAACCTTTTAGTGATTAGCAATTTCAGATTTTTTTTCCGCAAGTTGGGCATTCCCGTTCATCATGACCCAATTTGAGTGAGGGTAATAAGGAATAGGAACCCTTTCCTGGTACAAAATTTATAAATGGTAATTACCTTATAGAATTAGTTTCCTTATAGAAATATTTTCCTTGTAGATTAGATTATAGATGGTAATTTCCTTATAGACTTTAGAATACTTTTCCTGTTAGACTTTAGTTTCTAGCTCTATATATTATAACCTCCATCATTGATGAGGTGTGTCATTGATATAGTATCAATGCACAATAATATTTTTTTAAAAAATATTTATCAGCTTATTTGGCATTAAATTAAATTTATTAGTGGTGAATTTAGTTTTTTCGTAGTTTATTTTTTCAGAAAAATGAAAAGAATGACTCCCAAAATGATGTTGTACTTTACTTTCAAACATATAACTCAACCAGTGACTGTTAAAAACTCAATCAAATATTTATTTATTTATTTTTCTTTTAGTGTTTAGTTTATTGGTATTGAATTTAGTTCATTAGTGCTTAAATGTGTTGAAACTAAACCTAACTGGATGGAGCCTTATTCTCTCTATTTCAGTCTACTGGTCGTATACTCTTGTGTAAATATTAATGTATGTTGATGTGACAAAAAAGAGAGATTGGAATAATTTGACAAAATTTTAATTATAAATTTAACTAAAAAATATTATACATGTTGATGTGATAAAAAATAGAAATTGTTTATTGGAACAGACGAAAATGAAAAGTAAACACCTTACGCATGAATGAAGGGAGTATTAAAAATTATCATATTTTTCTTGTAATTTGTTTATAGCTCATATTTTCAAGTATATAATTATTTTTAAAAATAAAATAAGTGATGGATATTGAATTGAAAGAATAGAAGAAAAAATTAAACAAATAAAAATAATTTAATATTCATCAAAAATTAAAAGAAAATAATCGTTAAAGAATTATCTCACATAATCAAAGAAAGGAAGTACTACATTATTTCGAGCTAAGAAATTATTTCGTCTAAATAATTGAGACACCTTTAGAAAATCATCATATGTAAATGTGAAGTTTGAGAAAAAAATTGTATCATTTTCGAGAAAGAGTGGGTCTCCTGACGGTCTGTTCATAAGCTTACTGGCGGTCAGTCCATGAGTTTATGGACATACAACTTATTGTTTACCTTATACACTGTATTTGTTAAATTACATATTAAATTTAGAAATTTCAAAAATATATTTTTATATTTTTTATATTTTCACATTCAAATACATATTATTACTTGTTTTAACTTTTCAAATACAATATTTAAATTTATAAAAAAAATTACAACATTTAAGGTAAAAACCACTATAAACTGTCAATAAGGTTATAGAAAGGCCGGCTTTCCAGAGACACTCTCTTCGAGATAAAAAAGAGAGAAAAAATTGCACATTATTGATCTGTTTGAATATTAGAAAACATTTTTTTTAAAAATTATCATACTACAACGTTTAGGGAAGAAATTACAATATTCACCGGTTAAAAATCAATTTAAATAATCACTAGTGTAGGATGGTTGGATTAAAGGCGGTTCTATTGGACTATAGAAGACACTTTTAAGGTGACTTCTTTAGTCCTGTTTTTGATAATCTCAAATCAAAGACGCTTCCGAAAACCGTCTTTGTTGGACACCGCAGAAGGTGGTTCTTTACCGCCTTTAACCAGGTGATGGAACCGCCTTTAAACGTCTTCCGAACTCGGAAGATATATGATACCCTTGGGTTCACATCCTTCTTCCGATACCGGAACTATAATGAGTTTCCGATACCAGGGAAATGTTCGACGAGGTAGAACGACTTCGTACATCTGGTGAAGTTTCAGGAGTATTGTTACGAACTCGGAACCTAGACTAATCCACCAGGTATTATATTTGGTTCTGGTGCTGGAAGCATGAAAAGGTTCCGGTATTCGAACTTTCGTCGGAGATGGCACTAGTGTTCTTGAATCAGGTGTCATTTCTTTTGTTAAAAATAATTCGTTTGCATGATGAACTTACGAACTTGGAATCTCAATTGGGTACGGAGGTCACAAGGTCGGAACAAGAAGTTGGGCCTTTATTCATGACACCTAGGAATAACAACTTCCAAAACTGGAAACCCATTTGGCTAAAGCGGCACAACATTTAATTCACTGCTGTAACCCCATAGATTATCCTCAAATCACCAAAACAATTTCGAATAAACAACGTATATATTGTGTGAGCTTACAAAAATATATAGACACCGCTAAACTAGAAAGTATCTTGACATAGGAATATATTTCACTTAAATTTATATTCCGCAAATAACATGTCAATTTCTAAGCCTACCTAACACTCATCAACATGATTGTAGTTTGAACAAAAATCTATAGACAACGCTGGTCAAGCAATTATCTATAGATAGGAATAGAAAACAAGCAAATTCTCTACCTCACAATACATAGCACGAGCATTGCAAAATATTTTAAGGTACTGCATTAGGAGACCCAAGAGTCGCAGACCAGACATGAACTAGATGTATTGCCAAACAATTTCGCGTACTATGGATGTCATCTTGTGAATATGACTTATAAACCTTTGGAAATATCTGTGGAGACATTAAAATTTATCATTGGTTAGATGGTAGTTTATCAGAGATGAAAAATTTACATATGTATGGAAAAATTATTCACTTAATCAATTTCCAGGTAATCCAATTGTATATCTTTAACGCACTCCGATGTGCATAACATTACGTAGTACCCACACCCCATGATTGTGCTTATTTCTTGTACGGATATTCTTAGAATATTAAGTGAAAATAATAATTAACAACAATAAATTTATTGTAATTGATTATTGACCTTGATACCTTGATTTGAATTGCACGTAAGCCCTTTGTCAACTTCGACTCATCTAAAGCACTCTCTAAGATATCAACAAATGTTTGTGAAGGTTGAAAGTGCAACGGATCTATCCAGTACACAATCTTGTTGTCCGAAACAATCAAAATTATTCACCAATGATCATTGCATACAAACTTATATTTTAATAAAATAATTATGCATGCTATAAGACATCAAAGGCCATGGAGGACAATATAAAATTGAAAGCATTACCTTTCAATGTAAGGTGTGATGAATAATTTCTTATCTATGCGACCTCTGTTTATTGAACGTAATCAATCTGGTCTTGCCTCGAACACCCTATCCCTTAGGTCATCAATGGACACAAATACCCTACCAATATTTTCTCTTTTTGATTAGAAAAGTAATAAATGTACCTTACACATAGCATATTCAAAATCAGAGCAGAATATGTATGAAACACAAGTATTTAAAATACAATTGATGTGTTTGTAAATTAAAACCACACTTACAATGGAAATGGGGACATGATTGTTTAGTTGACTTGGTCACACTTACATAATTCCTTGAGGTCACTCCACAACGCAGTGATGTATCAACTTCTACCAAATAGACATTCATTCCCTGAAAAAAGTGTACGTGGAGTTATGATGGTGTGTGTTGATCCAATTGAACAAAATGTGGATCATAGGTGGAGAAACTTTCCCATTTGTGGCCTTGTTATAGCGAGTTTTGGGATGTTAGCCGCCTTTGCAATCGTTTTCTTTGTCTATGACCCGGTGACTTTCAAATGGCTGTCTTTCGTAGGATCGATGTATACTAGAAGGCGAGGCCAAAGCAAGAAAATTCCTTTAGCATTTCCTACCTTCCTATAATCTCCCTGACATTGGTAAAGTTTCATTGTGCACTAAGGGTTTCTCTACCATTATCCTTGCAATTTCATCTGCGATTGGAATTGAATGATGATGTCGCGTTGATTCATAGAAATGGCGGGGTAATTGATGTAAACCTCACATAATTGAGAACCCTACAAGAAATATTTAATGTAAAGATTAACATCATCATAAGATGGAGTGATAGGAATAATTAATTGATGTAAAAGTTTTGGGGCCAATACGATTTTATTGTTGAGATAATCTTCAACCGCAGCCCTAGCTTGCACTCCATTGTGGTCATCTCGATCTCGCTTGGAGAGTGATGAAATCCTCTTGATGGGGGCTCCCAATCTCTAGTTAGATCATTTGGATTGTCTGGCACTTGAAGACCGGCATGTTTCACTAACTTCCAAATTAAAGTTTATTGTAGCTCTAACCAGTTGTCCCTAAGAATTGTTTCCTTTTGCAAAGTGTAGAGTCTTGAAGGCTAGACTTAGGATGCGAACGTACAATGCCAAAATTCTCTCTTTCTGTCAAGACCATCCCAACCCCTCTTGCGCGCCCTGGGTGGTCGGCCTTTCCGGTAGCCTTGCACAAAATGTCGTCCTTACCGGTTGGAATGAATTGACCTTCAATTTGATCATGTTTTAATTTAGCCTAGTTAACGCCAACAAATAGATTATGAATAAATTATCAACATTGGCAAGAAGTTAAATAAATTATAGCATGTTACATAAAAACAAATTAATGGTACTCGTACCACTTTTTTCGTGAGTTGAACCACCTCATCCTTCACATATCGACCCTCCTTGTTTTGTTAAGATTTTAGGAATAGATTGCACCTTTGATCGATAGCCCCTGCCTCGGTCATCCCCCCTCCATTGCCAATAAAACATTTTGTTCGGAATTTTCATTTATGATTTCTAGCGCCGCCAACCCATAACCTTCGCGGATCTTCCGATGTGAAGTTATGTTCAACTTAGTGATTATTTTTTGTCATCTCTCGTACCCTAAAATAAATGAGAGATGACATGTAATATGAACCTTACAAAATCTTAATATAATATACTATATTGCTTTGTAGTGCACTAACATTTTTCTCATTCTCTAAATCTCTTCCCTTGTGGATCTTCCAACTCTCCTGTTGAATGTGCGTGTAAGTAAGCCATTGAAGATCATCTTTTTTATTCGAGATGACATAATCTCTTGACAATGTGTACTTGTGCTCTCGCCAAATTTTTAATAACATGTTCATCGTCCTCTTTCTTAAGTCGTCCATATCCGGGGCCTCAATTTCAAAGGGTCTCTAAATGTACCTTACACTCCATCCATAGGGTGGATTTGTAATCTTTTGGCATATCATGCCAATTATCGTAACGTATGTCAACCCTTGTCTACCCACTTTCCCAGCCTAACTTGACCACTTTGCACGTTCTTTTGACAAGCATAGGCCATTTTCATTGAAAACCAAGTGGGGTCAATTACCTTCTAGCAATCCTCCTTTCAAGCATTCTAAAATGTATTTTCATAATTCCTACCACTCCTGAACTCTCCTCCTCCTCATCCCCATCAACCTTTGTTTTTGTGTTTCCATCTCTAGAACTTAAATAATCATCCTGAATCCTTTTCCTAGACATTCTTCTACACACAATCTAATGTCCTCTAGTTCAACGAAGCATGGAATTGGACAAAACCTAAAAATTGAACACATAATAAATAAATGCTTATTATTAAGCATCAATTTAAAATAAAACTACATCATCACAAATTATATTATCTTTAGACAAATTCTCACTACATTAATAACATTAACTTTAGCACAAAATTGAAAGATGTTGGTTGACATCTATTCTATCAATACCCATGAAAGAGAAACACACATATGTATTTGAGAATGGAATATTCACCTAGAAATCGAGTAGAAGATGATAATATTGAGCCCAATGAACAAACTTCAAAACCCTTGCACGAATTCAAGTTTTTTCTTGAAAATCCTTAATTTTTTTTTGCAAAATGAAGAACCATGGGTAGGGTTTTGATTTGTTAATCCATTACTTATAAAATGTGGAAGATTTGGTGATGAATGAGGGGAAGAAAGGGTTGGGTCAATTTTTTGGAAGGAAAATTGGGGTGGGGGAGGGAGGGGGGAACTCGCTCCCAAATGAGTGAATTAATTATTCCCTTTGAAAAACCTTTAATTCCTTTTAGGGCTTAACCGTCAGAATAGCTTCTTAGTCCGGAAGCTGGTCGGGTCTTCAACTGTAGTCATACGATTAGCTTTCGAGTTTGGAAGCAAAAGTTGAAATAATTACTAAAGAGACGATCATCTTCTGAAATCGTAAGTTGTCCTGGGTATAAAAACCCCCAAATCAGTCGACACTTTTCAAATTCACAAAGAATCGTAAACCCTAGGTGTCCATTCCGAGCTCGCAATAAATTATCAATCCATTTGAAAGAGACATAATGTCGAGGATGAGGGGCACGGGGAGGAAGAGCAACGTTGGTAATGCTTTGAGCTGGAGCCACACACCGTACGTCGAACTCAATCAGAGTGAGAAACTTTTCAACGGTGAGGCAGAAAAGAGGTATGTTGATTTCCTTCTCTTAATTAGAAAGTATACTAATCCTAAATTAGTCCGTAGTTCAAAAATGGAAATCCTGTCTCTAGGCTACATTATGAGGTATTTTAAAAATCAAGCTATGGACAAATTGATAACCTTAGAGGAGAGTGTTCATAGGATGAGGTTGTCCAATTCTAAGCTAATTTAGGGCAGCCTTTGGGAATAGTGATATGACCCCTGTGAATGGGAAAAATGTCATCGTTACCAAGTACATGATTAATGTTGTTTTAGGTAATGAGTATACCGACTCAACCAAACTTAAGCCAGATAATCCCAAGGGTCCACCAGGAATGTATCATCAACAACACTGCCCGGGTGTTAGTGAATCTACATCTTTGTGCTTGGTTGCAATGGGTCGAAAGTACTTTGGCAGGATAGAGGATATCCTGGGTCAGGCTGAGCGCTACGATGTTAGTAAACTAACGATTGAGCAGAGGCTAGTGTACGAGTGAATCTGCATGAATGATCTACCACATGGGGGTCACACTTGTGAGCCAACAATAGGTAACCTCATAATGTTCTATTACATGATAAATGGCATCCCAATAAACACGGGGTACTATCCTTAGCTACACGTTGAAGGCGACGGGTACTAAAAAGAAAAATCTCCTACATGGGGGATTTATCACTGCCATGTTGAAGAAGTTTGGGGTCCAACCAATTGATAGGCCAATTAGATTAGAATTCTATGACATTATTTGGTTCATCCACAAGAAGTTGGAAATGGGCGAAGATGGAAAGTGGCAACACACGGTAGTACTCCGGCCTGGAGTAGCGGCTAAAGATGCAAGATCTAGGGATGAAGCATTGGATAGGGCAAAGTCATCACGTGAGTGAATTTCATGTCCCACTTATAAATTGTTGTGTATAAAAACATCGTGGCAATATTTTTTGACTTGTTTTTTTCTTTTTGGTTTAATTTTAGGATGCCTCGGTGATGGGAAGAGTCAGGTGAGTAGGTACTTAGTGTTCATTCGAGGTGATGTTAGCAAAGCCAATGAAGAATTGGCACGTGTTGAAGCCCGTAATTCCAAGTTCATCGAAGCCTTAGGGGCTTAGTGATGATGAGACCTTGCCGAGCATTTCCCCTGAATTCTCTGAGAGAGACTCTGAGGAAGCCGATGGTGAAGATGACAATGAAGAGGATATCAACGCTGAGTTTACTAGCATGTTTGGTGATTCTTAAATCATTTCAAAGTTTGTATGAAATACCTTGGATATTAGTCGATTTTCTTAAGTTATTTTTACTATTATTAATTAAAACATCAACCCATGGTTTTGTGAATTCTATTGTTTGTTTCATAACACAAGGTGTTTAACATGATTAATTCATTTGGTGAATTAATGATTATCCAACATTTCCAATAGTTTAGTCCAGAAATGGGTATAGTTAGATGGTTTGAATTTGAAGGATGTTAGACAATTTTGCCGCAAGACCCGAGTTACTTCCGAGTCCGGAAGGTTTTTGTCTCTACGTATTACATACATCATACGGGAATCCAAACTCGGAAGTTGTTTGGTCAAGATGAATTATTCTCTATTTATTTCTTTGAACGATGCCAAGAAGCTTCTGGAGTCAGAAGATCAGCTTCTGAAATCAGTTGCTAATTCCTTCATCAACCTAGTTTTTTTTGCTCACAACGAAAATGACCTATTTAAATGAGGTAATTAGATGAATAACTCCCAAATTCGGGTCACTTGTTTCATTTATAGAATTGGAGGACCTAAATGTAGTTATTGATTCGAAATATAGATTCCTCCGTCGGACGTTTATTCCAGTCTAGAACTGTAGCTTTTCTTGTTATAAATAAGACTCAATTTTTTGGCTTCCTTACTCAAAATATGGATATTCATATCTTTGATATAAACAGCCCAATGGGTTCCGAACTTGTAACACACGAACACTATAAAAATGGGCAAAAAATGGATTACCAAATTGAAAACTCTAATTTGCAAATCAAACATGCCTTCCAATGCTAGAAACCATAAAAAACCCAAATTCAAACCTCAATTTTGTGTGGGTAAAACTTTACGAGGAGTCAAGCATTGATGTTGTTCCTAGGCCTAGGTCTGTATCTCCCGAAGCTCAATCGAGATACAATGACTTATGCATAAGTGGTAAATTTCTATAATGTTATGTCCTAGATCTAAATGTTCATCATAGCACATGCTTAGATGATCCCGGAGCTTAAGTTTGATGGGTAACATGTTATCAAATTTTTGACTCTAAATGAACTGTCACACTTTGATGAAGTGTGTCAGTTTTATAAAAAATTTCACCAAAAGGAGCGTGATTACACAACTAAGGTTAGCAGGTACAATATTGACCTCAGTCCATAGATTATTAATGAATTTATAGATTCTTCTTACAAAGGTCCCAATAATGTGTTTCCTGACGACATCGAAAGACCTTTGA
>JAULKL010042891.1:0-14598 GCA_032355745.1 Rubia rechingeri
TTTTTTGATGAGATTTTTTTTTGGCTCGTAAGTACCACCACGGCACCCTAAAATATAATTGTAGAAAAAAATTTCCAGGACCTTTTGATCACAATAACATATCCGAGAATTCGTCCTCTCCACAAGACATGAACGCCTAATAACAAATTATTTTTTATTAATAAATAAAATTAATCAAAAAATTATTAAATAGATCATAACGATTTACCATGCATGTAGAAAATATTATTTGATACTTATAATATATAAATTATACTAGATTATTTATAGTTTTACCAATTCAGTAGAAAATTCGCATGCAACCTCGAGCATCTGATCATCATTTTCTTTTCCACTGTCACCATTGAGTTCGTTTGCACCTTCGTCCTAAACAGACAAATAAATAACAACTTTTACTACTGATACTTGACAGTATATACAGAAACAGTTCGAGCATATATGATAATGTATGCAAAATTAATCATATAAAAATAACAACTAAATTACCTCGAAATGTCGTTGATCATTTGCATACCCGTCATAATATTGTTGATTTTTTGCATATCCATCCTAAATACACAAAAAATAATAATTTAGTAAAGAAATGTAAAAAAATAATAATTTAGTAGTGATATTTAACATATATATAAATAATACGAACATATTTAATGATATATGACAAACATAATGTTATATTATTAACAAATTAACTTACCTAATAATGGTGTTGATCGTTTGCATATTTGTACTACACAAAGAATAAAATACCAATTAATTAATGATGTTTTAAAGAAAGTTCCGTTTCTTGAAAGACGGTCTTTACATAAGTTATGTAAAGACCAAGATTTAAACTGCAAATTAGAATAAATTAAGATAAAAATTTTGGGATGTATTAATTGCGTCATAAACTTATATCTCCAACATGTTGTATAATAAATTTTTAACATTGCAACTAAAACCTTTTACCTTCCTATAATTTTAATTCAACACGTCTTTTCATATGCTTATGGAAAGACCGTCTTTCCCAAGAATTTGTCTTTAGAGAATATATATATAAATAATATAAATGAATTTTCATATATGATAAAATGTATTTTCATATATGATAAAAAATCATACAAATAACAAATTAAAATACCTCGTAATGTCATTTGCTTTGAATTTTATCATTCCAACTAAAAAATCTCCTATCCAACCATCCCTGGCTTAGATTGTGTGATGATTGTATACATAACATACGCATATATATAGAGCGATAAAAGTCCACTGTAGTCTTCTCTGCCATCCAAATTAACAATAGTTTCATCACACAAATCAAAAGGTTGACTAGGAAATTTAATCACATAAAAAATTAGATGGACTTGTAATTAGAAAGAATCCAGTTTAGTCTTATTTTTTTTCCGACCAAATTACCAATAGTTTCATCCCACAAATAACAAGGTTGATTAGGAAATTTAATCACACAAAAAATTAGATGGACACGCATTGGAATTAGAAAGATTATTGTTGACTAATAAATGTATTCACACAAAAAAATTATATTGACTCACATTAAAATTTCAATGACTATTTAATACTCATGTTTGTACTAAAATATATCATAATAATTATTGAACTATTACATTAAGCTAGATAAATTAGTAAAATATATTTAATTAAAAAATTGTTAATAGTACATTTTAATATTAAAATTTTATTAATGTTGAAATAATTTTTATTAAAGTTGATTTCAAATTATAACGTAATTACTATATTGAAATTAAAATAAGTAAAAGAAAAGTACACAAAAAATTAATTTTTAGCAGCTTTCGATAAGTTTCTGCTGCAGAGCTTTTAATTCAACCTTAACATTAGTTTCATTTCATGCTACTACTGCTGATTTTGCCGTGTTGAGGAGCAAGATATACTTATATAGCTCCATCTCACTCAACTGTACAATTTCATTAGCCAACTGTACAATTCATTAGGACATGATACTCTATAACTGTGACCTATCTTTCTAGCTTGATCTATTGGATGTCTGGCCTGAATCAATTCACACGTGGGGTGGAGATTGGTTACAGGAAACACATCCAAACGGATCACTAGAAACACTTCGGGTGTTCTGAATTGGTTTAGACCCTCTTTTGTAACCTTTTGTACAATAACCTTTTGGTGGCTTCATCTTTCAGGTTTGGGGAGCCCAATAAATATCTCCCATTCACCATTGGTGGATGTTTTAATTTAAAAAAAAAACTCTATGTTACTCAAGAACATGTACTAGCGCTTTTCAACATTTTGCCAGAAAATTCATCTATTTAATATTTCTATATTTAGGCAATAATAACAAAAATTAAGTATTTTGGAGAAATTGATTATAGGGTAACACAATTTAGGGCTACAGTGTAATTTTTCAAGACTGTGTCGATGCAATCAATGTTGACTTTCGAAACCGTTTCGTTGGCCCATACATGCCAAAATTTCAAATTCGTAATCGTATATTATTGAATTGCATTTTGGTGTCGCCAATCTCGTGACTCGAAAACTCCAACTTTCTTGGAGGGACCTAAGTGCAAAAAGTAAAAACTATACTCGTAATTCCAAATTGAAATCCGATCAAATGTGATGCTACCCTATACACCCTCATTGTATTTTTCAAGCCCATAAGAGAATATTTATTAACAATGCGGCGCAAGAACATATTCGTAATCTTTTTCGATTTCCCTTTCTTACTTCAAAGTAATCAACTCTAAGTTACTCTAGAACATGTACTGGAGCTTTCCAACATTTTACCCAAAAAATTTATTATTTTTTGTATATTTAAGAAAGAATAGAAAACATTATGTATTTTAGAGAGAAGGATAATGTCGTAACAAAATTTTGGGCCATAGCATAATTTTCCATAAGTTATGGAAATACCAAGGTCGAAACTGCCAATTAGAAGAAATCAATACAATTTTCAACGGTCAAACCTTACTTGACTTTCAATATATAAACACTAATAACTAGACTGACTTTATAACAGAACCACTGAGACCCGCCTCTAGCACTAGTTTTTTGGCACCATTTACTAAGTTGACTTTGACTAATCAACAGCCAACCCATACTTGACTTTCTATATATAAACCCCAGTAACTAAGTTGACTTTAACTAATCAATAGTCAACACTTACTTGATTTAGTATAAATAAATATGAGTAAAAAAGTTTGACTATAACTACTCATTGGGTACTATTACTTGACTTTCTATATGTAAACACTAATAACGAAGTTTATTTTAATTAATCAATGATCAACCTTTCTATATAGAAACACTAATAACTTAGTTGGATTCCATACTTAGAATTTTCCCACCAGCTTAAAAAAGGACATAACTTGTACCTGAATATATAATATTCAGGACCTTTTTCTTATTAAAAATATGTATCTTCCTTCATTTTTAAGGCTTTAAATATCACAATGTTCAAGAAACACGTTTGACCGTTAATATATTTTCCAACGTACAATAACGTCAAACAGAAAACTGATATTTAAAAACTGCTTGATACAACGAATTGAACAATATCATATATGATAATATTGTTGTTCATAAATCTATTCAAATATGCGGTCAAACTTTGATGGAGAATAGTGTAAAAAAAGCAAGAGTGGAAATACAGTTGGGACAGAGGGAGTATTTATAATGTTATATTATATATAGTAGTAATTAAAAAACATTTATTTTTTATATTTATTTTTAACATTTATTATATAATTTCACATTAGTTTATGGTACTATCAAAGTATTGAAATTATTTTCTCATACTCGAAACAATCTACCTTCTCTTCTATTTTGCTCAGCCCTCACCCTCTCATATTCAGCCTTCACTGTTACCCGTCCTTCCACCTTCACGCCGCCCTCCACCACAGGCCTCCGTCATTGGCACTCCACCACCTGCTTTTTCCATTGGCCTTCCGCCATTGGCACTCCATCCCCGACCTCCGCCATCGGTACTCCGCCATTGGCACTCTACTACCGGCCCTCCACCACCACCCTCCACCACCACCATCCACTATCGGACAATCGCTCTTTCCTCCGCTGAAAATGCCTCCTCAGATCTGGCCTTCACAGAAAATGCCTCCATCATCGCCCGATGACACGTATTCGAGTCCAATCGAAAACACCCTATCCTCTTCTCCTGGAGATTGTACTCACCGGAAATGAGGCCGCCGCTCCTCCACCTAGTACAACACTCCATCGCTGCCTCCGAGTCACTGTAGCTCCAGTTTTTCCACTTCCAAAGCAACGCCTACTCCGTCCACGGGTCAGGGCAGGATGAGAATGCATCTACCAAATATTCCTCCTCAGATCTCACCTCCAAATGTCTCCATAGAAAATGCCTCCGTCATCGCCCGATGACACGTGTTCGAGTCCAATCGCAAACACCCTATCCTCTTCTCCTGACGATTGTACTTTCCGGAGATGAGGTCGCCGCTCCTCTACCTCGTACGACACTTCACCGCCACTGCAGAGTCCAATCGGAAACACCCTATCCTTTTGTTAAATTTTCTTTCCCTTTATATTATTTGCAGTTCCATTGTGCCTGTTTCGAATATTACCTTTTCAACTTTTGTTGGTATTCTGAATTAGTTCTTGGTGTAAGGCAAATATAACTGCAATGACGTCTATACAAATCTTTTGTTTGAAGATGAAATATATGTGGTGTTAGTTTGTGAATATTTTGAAGTCGGACTTGTACTTATGATACAGATTATCAGAAGTTTTGATGCCCACCTATTTATGTTTTCTAGCTTTACATGCTTTCAAGATATTTGCTGCATGACATAAATTATTATTCCTACACGTTTCACCTCCTAAGTTTGAATTCCCCACCTTGCATTTCCGTTGAATAAGGTGAAGAGCAACCTTAGACCAACCTTTGAGCGGGTTCCTCTGAATATGTAATTTGGAATTGATCTCTTTGTTCATGCATATTATTGAACTCTTTGTAATTTGGAATTGATATGAAGATTGTAGCTTCCTTGTAAGGTTCTTCCATGAGGGCGTGTGTGACTTATGACATTACTTATATACTGAGTTGTATCACCAAGCCTTCCCCTCAATATAAGGTTTTGATGTTGGGAAGAATCTTGGGTGGTATTGCTACATCCCTGATTTTTTTTGGAATTTGAATAATGGCTTGTGGCTGAACACTTTATGATCTGACATTGACCTTTGCCAGTTTCTTGAACACTTGTAAGACTTATGCCCTGTTTGGAAAATGACCGTTAGTTTTTGGATGTTTCATTTAATTGTTTGCTTGTTTCTTGATCACTTTTACTGAGGGAATTTGAAGCTCAATGGTTGTCCTTGACCTTCACCAAGGCAATTTTCTTAGCAATGGTCTTGTTACTAAAATCGTCGGGCTATTTGGAAACCAGCTGGTTGATACTCAATCTTGGTCCCTTTGATGCTGCCTCAATCTTTCTTCCTATTGAAATGGCCATTATAATGTCATCATGGAACGAACAATTTTATGATCCTTCAGAGAATAAGGACTTGATCACTCAGTTCAAGGGTGCAGCTGTAGCTATCACTTCAGGTACATCCCATAACGTAATCTATATATTAGGCTGATTAAATACTCTTGATCATGTTGTGGATTTAATGTTTATTCTATTTGTGATGCTTAGTGAGTGTGATATGCTTCTTGTGGTTCAAATGAGATATGAAAAGATTACTTTGCTGGGTGAAATTCAATTGCTTTTCGTAGGCTTTATGTACACTTTTGTGTTTTTGTGGGCTCCTGCCCTAAGACCTGGCAATGAGGATATACCCCATGGTTTTTAAATTTTTTTCCATAATTCAACTTCTTTCTTCATGATGAATCTTTCCAAAAAATTTCCATATTTCTGATTCGGGTTTGTGACAAATGGGAATTGTGGGAGAAAAATTAGATGTAGATTTCGTAGTTTTGGCCGGAGACAATTTCTACGATGATGGTTCCAAGTTTTTTGAATGTAAGGGAAATAATGTGGAGAAATACTAAATATTCTTCCATTTGATGCGACCCAATGCAGTTCTTAACTTGTCGAACGGGATCCAAGGCTTAGAGGGGTGATGTCAAGGATAAAACAAGAAACATTTTCCATATGGAATGGTAGGGTACATATGTGTATTTATAAGGACCAAACATGTGTGGATTAGCCTCTTAATTTGATTTGTATACACCAAATAGACGTCGCCTATGCACTGCTGCTTTGGCCGAAATCTGCAAGACAAAGCCCTCGGGGTTTCCCGGGGCAAAGAGTCTCCGACGATCAATACAAAAAGTGTATGTGTAATTAAGAATGAATAGTTGAGTATAAAATGTTACTTCTCTCCTATATATAGGATAGTAGATAGGGAAATTCCTTTGTTTCCTTGTGATGCAAGTACCGAACTCTTCCATGGGCCAGCCCAGTGGTTATTATCCAAAGGTTATTACAATGTGGATAAAATAGAGTAACCTGGGCCAGCTAGACATTATCAATAAGCCCCTAGAAAGTGGAGGGTTCGACCTTCAAATTCATCCTAGGTTTCTTGGGCTCGACCTCTGGATCCCTCGTACTAGTTTGATTGTTCAGCCTTCATTATGGTTCCTTCGAAATCATCGTTGGGCAGAGGGTGTGAATCTGAGCCCCTTGATGGTTCAAGGGTTTGGCTCTGGGGTCAACTTGGGATCTTTCAAATCGGCTTTGGGCCCAACTTTTGGTTTGATTTATTCACTGATGGTTCAACCCTTAGATTTATATTTTTCATTAATACCCAAGGGTCATGTAGTTGCCTTCGAACTCATTTGTTTAAACAGTGCCTTTAGGCCTTGACAGAAAGGAACTGGGGGGGATATCTTATTCACGAGAGGGCTTTGGTAAGAGAAGAGGAATGGTTATGAAGGGCGTGATTCTCATTTATGTCTTCAAGCGTGTGAGGTCCGTATTGGATTCCACGCGCGCCACATCTCTCATTAATTCTGGGAATCTTATGCCCACGCGGCCCATTAACCCATGTTCTTTCTTGTTTTTTGGTAGCCCGAGGCAATCATTACTCTTTCCTTCTTCTATATAGCCGTATTTAAGGATCTTAATTACTTTTCACCCGAATTTCCAAGATCAGGTTCTTTCTTCTCTTTCTCCTTCAAGAGCTCTCCACTGCTTTCCATAGAACTCAGGCCAATCAATTTCGATCGATTCATCCGGTAAGTTCCCATTTTCCCTCTAGTAAGCCTTATACTTTTTTCATTTTCTCCATGCCGCAAACTATTTTGGGAGGGGGGAAGGACTAATTCTTACCTATTTTCTGGCCATTCCTTCTACCAGCGGAGTTCATTACTCCCGCCTTCAAATTTTTGATGCCGTCTCTTCATCAGATGTCGGTTCCATTTCATCTCTTAGGGGGGATAGGGAGCCCTCCGCTAGCTGTCTGACGCCATCTCAAGGTTACTGCCTGAAGTGGGTCACCTCGAGGGAGAGGGTCCAGAGGGAGGTGGTTATTCAGAGAGACGTCGAGGGTCGATGCTTTATTTTTTAAGAGATACAAACCTGCATAGTCGAGAGCCCCCGACCGGTCCCAATAGAAATTTCCAACTTATTGTCTACCCTCCCCTCTGCAGTTAGGGTTCCCGTGGATTTAAAATTAGAGGTATTTCAGGAATATGAAACCCCAAGAACCCTAGACCCGAGAGGTGCACTATTTTTGAGTGCCACTTTAGGTTCGGGCTGTGCTTTCCCCTTCCCCCTGTCCTCTCTCTGCTTCTCAAGGAACACCATGTCAACTTAGCTCAGCTCCAATTGAACCTCATACTTTATGTTATGGCATTCATGACCCGGTGCCACAACTTAGGAATCACCCCAAGCTACGAACTGTTCAGGTCTCCCCACTACTTTTCCTGTAGCAGAGACATGGTTCATGGGGAGATCGAGATCAAGGGATCCTAGCCCTTAGTAATAGGTTCTCGACTCACCCAATTAAGATTTCTTCAAAATGCCAAGACTGGCACAAACCCCTAATTTATAATTTTAATAAGAAGGTCAAGTGCTACATTCCATAATGGAATTCGAAGCCCAAGTTTTAGAAAACTTCCAATTATTTGGTCACATAGGGTTTAGTCGCAGATAGGGACAAGTTTCTAGGTGACTCCCTGGATGTCATAACCATTTATGGGAAGAATATTTTTGGGTACACCTTGCCGGTGAAGGGGTATGATGAGTGCGTCTATAACTAGGATCCAGTTTTTATTAATCCTCCCCCATCCCTGCCGACTCTTCGAAGGTCCCCCTCTTTGAGATGAAATAGAGGAGGAAGAAATATGGTAATGGTAGCAAGCCAAGGAAGGCTAAGAGGATGGCCCCTTCGAATTCGGATGAAGAGGCTCCCAAGAAGCCGAAGAAAGCAAAGTGTGCTGGCCCCTCGAAGCCCTTAGAGCCTATTTGGAGGCCGAGCCTATGGTGGTCGAAGACCAGGGGCTACTGAGGTATCGGAGGCCCCTTCTAGAGATTCCCTCCCAGTGAAAAAGTTGTTTGTGACATCTTAGTTTTTATTTTATTATTTTTATTTTAGTGTTTCTGTTAAAAAAAATTAGTGCGTTTCTGCCAAGGGTTCATTGGTTATGAAGAAGAGGATGAGGAGATGATCTACAAAGAACATGTCGCGAGTCCCCCCTCCCCCATTAACCACACCCCGCAGGAGACCTGCAACCTCTCGGGCAGGGAAAAGAGAGATCAAGAGGGGTCATCACCTTACAGTCCCTCCCCTCAAAGGTAGAATACTGGTGATAGGGCTTTTGTCAAACCCAATTTTTACTCGAGAAATGGGCTCAGCTTGGGGGAGGGTAGCATTATTCCATTGGACTCCATTGACCCTTCCCTTATCGAACTTCCAAGAGTGGAAGCAACTATTAGCGCCCTTGATTCTATCCTCTGGGATTTTCTGGCCAAGACCTGCCAAGAAAAAGAGGCCTCGGCCAAGTAGATGGGCCACTAGACTGAAGTAAGCGAGCTCTAAAAGAAGCTGATGAAAGCCGCCTCCGATCATGAGGAATAACTAAGGGGGCTTCGAGATAAGTTGCCCACTGTGGAAAAGTTTGTCGAGTCTCTTACCCTCGAGAACACGAGGCTGGACAGACTTTGCTCTGCCTAGCGGTAGGCTTCCTTTATTGAAGCCTATACCAACAAGCTCGTAATGACCCTGTAGTTTCGAGTAGTTTTCTCTTCCTTGTCCAGGAGGTGCATGGGGCTCGCCCGGAACAACCTCGCCACCCACTCTAATAAGGAGCTGCTGGTCAAATATGCCACTATGCTGGAGGTTCACAAGAAAAACATCGGCCCTCCCAGCTTGACCACATTTGGTGGAAGGCTATCCAGGATGGTGGTATCGAGCTTCCACTGCTCGATAACTTGAAGGCCCCTTCCCGGTTCTTGCTGGGGTGGGTTCAAGGTAGATGGAGATAAAGAGTGGAGTGAGCTGAACCCCCTAATTTAGTCGAGGCTAAAGAACAATCCCACCACCTCGGTACCCCCCAGCGGGAACAGTCGGAGCACAGCATAGGGGAATATGTAAGAATTTCCCTAAAAACTATTCTAGATATCTTTTTGTATCCCCTATGCTTATGAGCCTTATTATTATTATTAATAAAAGTTTCCTTTCTTACTTATGTGCTCTATTTACCTTTTTGTAGATTTTATCTTTGGTTCCGTACCACATTCTCTATTCTAAAAGGGGGTCTATCATCGGCTTCTTCTTCCAAGTGATGAAGAAGTGGTACCACATAGTCAAATAGTGGGCATGGGACCATCGAATAGCCATTGGGAGGTACTGGTGTGGATCCCTCCACATCGAAAATGAACTCCCAGCTACTAAGCAAGAGTAAGCAGTATAGCGGAGTGGCCGGTATAAAGTTCAGAGAGGTCTCCTCAATGATTTCATTCATCTGAGGGAGGAGAGGGACTTCTTGGCCATTACCAGAGAGGACTAGTTGATGACCACAAACTCCTACTTGATCGGCATAGACAGCTTCCTACCGAGATGACCACCGAAGTGGGCTTTAGTTTGATCCAAGAATACCTCTGTGCAGCTAAGGAATTTAAATCATCTGAGGAGTGGTCCTCTTCGAGCATTGATGCATCCTTGGTTTGTTATCATTGAGAGGCTCAGAAGCACTTAGATTATCCAAAATTTATTCGTGATGTTTTCCAAAATACTTCTTCCAAACTCGAGGGCTGGAGATAGATGAGCCAAGAGCTTCAAGCTCGAGTTGAGAACTTAGGAAAATTAGTTAGTCATTAGGAGCAACTATGGCGAATATTTTGATGAGGCTGAAGGATGGAGGAAGGAGAAACAAAAAAAGATGACAAGGGCTTCGAGTTCTCGAGTCCCTCCGAAAAATAAGTCAAAAGGAAAGAAGAAAACCATAGCCTCAAGCTCCCAGGGTCCATGTTCTTCTGGACCTGGCACAAGGAGTCTGGCTATGTTTTCTCATTTGGGCCCGCAGGTGAACCAAGAGGGGGGGGACGTCTTTCGTGCCCTCAGTTTAGCCAGCTAGCTCTACTCAAGGGGTACATGCTCGAGTTTGGAAGCAAACTGAGGACATACATGATGTACATCAAGTCAGAGAGGGTGCTCTGATCAACATCAAAGGTGATTCATCCAATAGAGAGAATGAGATAGCTAAGGAGGATGAGGATCATGAGGACGTTCCCTTTTATTGAAGGCCCCAAAAATTGGCAGCGGGGCCCTTGAGCTCACCCCAGTTGCAAGGGGCTCATTATCTAGACGGAGATGGATAAAGGAAATCTTGACGGCCATATACCCCGTAAAATATGAGGTTATGGAGGACCCATCTATTCCTTTGGATGAGTTATTCCTCCCTTAGCCTTTTAGCATAGCTAGCGAATACTTGTATTCTGTATTGTAATGTTGTACTTTTTTGTTTTGAATGTATGTGGGGGAGTTGACCCTGTTTAATTGTAAGATATTTCAGAACTTTTTATAATTGAATAAAATATTCAACCTTTTACTTTACTTCATGAGCAGTTATATAATTCTTCAGGTCTTAGCCCCTAGTCAAATATCACAAACACCTTTCTCTTTTATTTTCTTAGGGGCTTAGTTCCCATAGTTTTTACAAGGGTTTGATCCTTTGGCACTTGTAATATAGAGGGGATTTCAACCCTGAGTGCTCTATAGGCTGCAGAGGCCTTTCAAAAGTTCATATGGGTTTCGTTCCTTAGGTGCCTGCGCAAAAAGGAGATTTTGACCCCAAGTGCTAGATAAGCTGCAGAGGCCCTTTTAATATTCCTAAGGGCTTTGTCCCTTGGGTGCTCTTTTGCGTTTAGGGGATTTCTACCTCGAGCTCATAGCAGGCTGTATAGGCCTTTACATATATTTACAAGGGTCTTTATCCCCGGGGGGGCTTGTACACATGAAGGGGATTTCTACCCACAAGCGTTTAATGGGTCGTAGAGGCCTTTCAAATTTTCCCAATGTTTTTATCCTTGGGGTACTTTTCATTTAAACGGAATTTTGACCCCGAGAGCTTAACATGCTGTGATGGCCTTTCAAATGATTTATGTGGGATTTACACTTTTTGGGAGAGTGAGGGGGTTCTATTTCCTCAACTTATAGTGTGTTCCACTACTTAGTGTAAATTGGAATAACTTAAAGAAAATTAACTTGAATAGATAAGTAATAAAATTTGGCAAACCTAACCGAATTACGATGGCAGATCAAGCTGAGCCTTGGAAAATTTCAGAAAACTTTTGAATTCCATCGCGATCGCATGCTCCATTTCCACCGGTAAATGACATGGTTTTCCAAAGATCAACCTGTATGGTGACGTACCGATTGGTGCCTTGTAAGCCATTCTATATGCCCAAAAGGCATCATCCAACTGAAAAATCCAATCCTTTTGGTTAGGGCTAA
Organism: Rubia rechingeri; assembly: GCA_032355745.1. Taxonomy (NCBI): domain Eukaryota; kingdom Viridiplantae; phylum Streptophyta; class Magnoliopsida; order Gentianales; family Rubiaceae; genus Rubia; species Rubia rechingeri. The sequence continues at coordinate 11,896 of JAULKL010042891.1, forward strand.
ACATTTTTTTAAGGATGGACTTGATATTCCTATTGGAAACTTTGGTTTGGTCGTTGGTTTGCAGGTGATAGGTGGTGGATGTCTTGTGTGTGATGCCATACTTCTTCAAAAGTGCCTCTATTGTCCAATTACTAAAATGGGTGTCACGATCACCAATCAAGGCTCGAGGAATCCCAGACCTAGAGAAGATTTTATCATTTAAGAAATCTGCAACCACTTTGAAATCATCAGTTCTAGTTGGTTTTTCTTCAACCCACTTTGGCACATAATCAACGACAATAAGAATGTATGTAAAGCCACAAGAATTATGAAAAAGTCCCATAAAGTCACTCCCCAAAACATAAAAAATTCAAAATACAAAATAGTCTTTCGAGGTATCTCATTCTTAGAAGAAATATTTCCTACTCTTTGACATTCATCATAAGCTTTGCAAAAAGAATATGCATGTTTATTCAATGTAGACCAATAGAAGTCACTTTTTAGGACTTTCCTAGCGGCCCTCTTTTCTCCAAAGTGACCTCCACATGCATAAGAATGACAAAAGGCAAGAATTGAATGCACTTCATTATTGGGGACACATCTCCTAACAACTACATCTGCAAAATGTTTCCACAAAAAAAGCATCATCTCACACATAATGCTTAGCAACAATTCTTAGCTTATCTTTTGAGCTTTTGAATAACGGGGAGGAAATATACCGGGGACAAGGAAATTCACAATGTCGAAATACCATGGTTTGTGGTTCCCTATTGCGAACAATTGTTCATCGAGAAACTCTTCCTGTATTTTCTCCGTCATTGACTTCACCTCAACTTCTTGGTATGGAACCAACCAACTCAAATGATCGTCTAGAAGGTTCTCTGTGCCCTTCTTGTCTCTTACCTCTATATCAAACTTGCTTAAAAGAAAGATCCATCTAATCAACCTCGGCTTGGCCTCTTTCTTCGTCATCATGTGATGATGTGTTGCATGGTAAGTTTACACAATAACTTTGGTAACAAGCAATTAAGATTGAAATTTTCTAAAGAAAATACCCCACTAGCAATTCATTTTCTTTCAGGGAGTAGTTCTTTTGGGCCTCGCTAAGAGTTATGGATACATACTAGATGTCATGAGGTACTCTCCCCACCGTTTGACCAAGCACCTTTTAGACGGTGTAATCACTTGCATCACACATGTTCTCAAAAGGCATGGACCAATCCGGGGGTAGAATGATAGGGGCCAAAACTAACCTTTTGTTCAATGAATTGAAGGCCTCTTTAAAACCCTCGGTCACCACAACTTCCATAGAGGAGATGCAATGTTTGAACAATCCTTGATGAACCGGCAATAGAATCTTGCATGACCAAGAAAAGAGCTCACTCCGCGCACATTAGTAGGATAGGGAAAAGTTTGAATTGTGTCTACCTTTGCCTTGTCTACCTCAATACCCTAATAGGAGACAACATGGTCTAAGACAATGCCTTGTCCTATCATAAAATGTCATTTCTCATAATTTAACACAAGATTAGTATCAATGCAACACTTAAGAACTTGTGCTAAATTTTCTAACCAATTGTCAAAAGAATTACCATGAATGGTGTCCATGAACACTTCAACTAAATTTTCCACAAATTCTAAGAAAATGCTAACCATACACCTTTGGAAAGTAGTGGGAGCATTACATAGCCTAAAAGGCACACACCGATAAGAAAACGTACCAAAGGGCACGTGAAGATTGTTTTCTCTTGGTCCTCAGGGGAAATGGCTACTTGAAAATAACCCGAGTACCTATCAAATAAGTAATAGTATAGATGACTTGCGAGCCTCTCGAGCATTTTATCAATGAATTGTAATAGGAAGTGATCATTCCGGTTTACCGCATTTAACCTTTGGTAGTAAAAGCAAATGCGCCACCTATTTTAGATATGAGTTGGCACCATTTCACCCTTTACATCCTCAACTACCGTCACCTCACTTTTCTTTGGCACCACTTGAGTTGGGCTCACCCATTTTCTATCCGAAATTGGATAAATTATCACCACTTGGAGCAACTTGAGGATCTTTGCCTTCACCACATCCATCATGGGTGGATTCAAGAGACACTGGGGTTGTCTCATGGGTTTTCATCATCTTCCAACAAGATTTGATTCATCCAAGTGGATGGACTTATAACTTTGATATCGGAACTAGTCCATCAAGTTGATTCGTTGTTTTTCTCCAACACCACCATTAGATTTTCCTCTAGCTCTCGGGTGAGAAAACTTGAAATGATGACCAGTATTGTCTCTCCTTCCCTAAGAAATGTATATTTGAGGTCACTTGGAAAAGATTTAAGCTCAATTACTGGGGCTTTCAGAATTGATGGGAGGAGTTTCAGTTTCTCGGGCTCCTCTAGGGGTAGAAGAGGAGGGTTCAAACTCATCTTTTGAAGCATATTCAAGTCCTCAAAGCTTTCCTAAAAGTTAGTGCTCATGGAATATTTATGTTATGTATCATGACTATCACATTCAAAAGCAACTAACAAAGAATCATCACCATTTAATTCAAAAACATCTTGCACAATATCTTCAACAACATCTATAGCATAGCAAGAATATTCTTCACTAGGATACTTCATAGAGTCGTTTATGTTAAACTCTACTTTAATCCCATCAAATTCTATGGTGAGGGTACCATTATGCACATCAATCATCGTCCATGAAGTTTTCAAAAATGTCTTCC
>JAULKL010043927.1:0-14574 GCA_032355745.1 Rubia rechingeri
ATACAAGTCCCAAAGATCAAGTCTGCACTCGTGTGTGCTACTATCGTGCCTATTCTGAATATAAAATGAGGGATTTTTATATATTGATACCTTCTTTTGCATGCTACACAAGTGATTTTTATTTAGAGAGTTAATTCCTAACATCCATTAGAACCTAAAAGTAATATTTTTGTTCATTTATATCAAGAAATGAAATTTTATGAATACCATCGAAATAATCTTTTCAATCAGAGGAAGGGAGTCCAGGAACACCATCAGAGGCAAGTTTTAATCAGTAATGCCGTCCAATCTTTCCATTTCTTTGGTGTCAAGTCGGACCAAGTCTACACCAGAGTATGTTGTTCACAAGCCTATAACTAATATAAACGGATGGATTTTAAAATCTAATGTCTAGTTCTGCGTGCTACTCATGTGCCTATTATTTTTTTAAATTAAATCATATAATCCCTTACTTGCTTATTTTAATGTTTGTAGTTATTGTCCATCGAAAATGACAAATTATATTTTTATAAAACCAAAGAATTGAGAAGATTGAAGGGAGCTCAATAAATTGGAACACGAGAATCGAAAAAATGAAGTTGTTGGTTTTATCTAGGGTTGTCTGGAGCGGTCTATGGGTGTATTAACCCTTTTTCAGAATGATATAAATTAAAATATCCTCACCAAACGAGGAGAAATAAAGTAAATGACGTACTTTATAAGGATATTGGTCCCAAAGATCAAGTCTGCACATATGCGTGCTACTGTCATGCCTATTTCGTATATAAAAGGATGGATTTTTAGATTTTGATACCATCTTTTACATGCTGCACAAGTTATTGTTGTTTAGAGAATTGATTCATAACATCCACTAGATCCCAAAAGTAATATATGCGTTCATTTACAATAAGAAATGAAAATTTATGAACACCATCAGAATAATATTTTCTCTCAGAGGAAGGGAGTCCATGAACACCATCGGAGGCAGGTTGTAATCATTAATTCTATCCAATATTTCCATTTCTTTGGTGTCAAATCAGACCAAGTCTACACTTGAGTGTAATATTCACAACCTTTTAATTAATATAAACGGATGGATTTAATTATCTTTATGTCTAATTTTGCGTACTACTCATGTGCCTAATCTTTTTGAAATTAAATCATATAATACCTTACATTCTTACTTTAATGTTTTTAGCTATTTTCAATCAGAAATGATAAATTCTATTTTTCCAAAACCAAAGGATTAAGAAGCAGAAGGGGAATTCAATAAATTGGAAAATGAGAATCGAAAAAATGAAGTTGTTGGCTTTATTCGGGGTTGTCTAGAGGGGGCCTATGGGTTTATTAACTCTTTCTTATCAAAATGATATAAATGAAACTATCCTCACCTAATTAGGAGAAATAAAGTAAACGGCGTACTTCATAGGGATACAAGTCTCAAAGATCATGTATGCACCTGTACGTGCTCCTATCATGCATATTCTGTGTATAAAATGATGGATTTTTAGATATTGATACCTTCTTTTGCATGCTACCCAAGTGATTTCTATCTAAATAATTAGGTCATAATATCCATTAGATCCCAAATGTAATATGTGCGTTCATTTATAACAAGAAATGAAAATTTATGAACACCATCAGAATAATCTTTATACTCAAAGGAAGGGAGTCCATGAACACCATTGGAGGCAAGTTGTAATCATTAATGCCGGCCAATCTTTCCATTCCTTCGGTGTTAGGTTGGACAAAGTCTACACCTGAGTATATTATTGACAAGGCTATAATTAATTTAAACAGATGGATTTTATATTATTTATATCTAGTTATACGTGCTACTCATGTTCCTATTCTTTTTTAAATTAAATCATATAACCCCTTACATGCTTATTTTAATGTTTGTAGTTAATTTCAACAGGAAATGACTAATTAGAATTTTCTAAAACCAAACTATTGAGAAGTTCAAAGGGAACTCAATAAATTGGAACACGAGAATAAAAAAATGAAATTGTTGGTTTTATCCGGGGTTGTCTAGGGTGGGTCAATGGGTGTATTAAACCTTTTTTATGAGAATGATATAAATGAAAATATCCTCACCTAATCAGGAGAAATAAAGTAAACGATGTATTTTATGGGGGTACAAGTCCCAAAGATCAAGTTCGCACATGTGCGTGCTACTGTCATACCTATTATGTATATAAAAGGATGTATTTTTAGATTTTTGATACCTTCTTTTGCATGTTGCACAAGTGATTGTTATTTATAGAGTTAATTCATAACATCCATTGGAACCTAAAATTAATATTTGTGTTCATTTATAACAAGAAATGAAATTTTATGAACACCATCGAAATAATATTTTCAATCAGAGGAAGGGAGTCCAGGAACACCATCAGAGGCAAGTTTTAATCGGTAATGCCGTCCAATCTTTCCATTTCTTTGGTGTCAATTCGGAACAAGTCTACAGCAGAGTATGTTATTCACAAGCCCATAATTAATATAAACGGATGGATTTTATAATCTTTATGTCTAGTTCTGTGTGCTACTCATGTGCCTATTCTTTTTTAAATTAAATCATGCTACTCGTGTGCCTATTCTTTTTTAAATTAAATCATATAATCCCTTACATGCTTATTTTAATGTTTGTAGTTAATTTCAACTGGAAATGACAAATTTTATTTTTCTAAAACCAAAATATTGAGAAGTTGAAAGGGAACTCAATAAATTGGAACACGAGAATCGAAAAAATGAAGTTGTTGGTTTTATCCAGTGTTAACATATAGGGGTCTATGGGTGTATTAACTCTTTCTTATCAAAATGATATAAATGTATCTCTCCTCACCTAACTAGGAGAAATAAAGTAAATGGCGTACTTTATTGGAATACAAGTCTCAAAGATCATGTCTGCACCTTCACGTGCTATTATCATGCATATTATGTGTATAAAATGAAGTACTTTTAGTTATTGATACCTTCTTTTGCAAAATTATACAAGTGATTGTTATTTAAATAATTAATTCATAATATCCATTAGATCCCAAAAGTAATATTTGCGTTCATTTATAACAAGAAATGAAAAATTATGAACACCATCGGAATAATCTTTAAACTCAGAGGAAGGGAGACCATGAACAAGTTGTAATCATTAATACCGGTCAATATTTGCATTCCTTTGGTGTTAGATCGGACCAAGTCTACACCGTAGTATATTATTCACAAGGCTATAATTAATTTAAACATATGGATTTTATATTCTTTATTTCTAGTTCTACATGCTACTCATGTGCCTATTCTTTCTGAAATTAAATCATATAATCCCTTACATGCTTATTTTAATGTTTGTAGTTAATTTCAATTAGAAATGACAAATTATATTTTTCCAAAACTAAAATATTGAGAAGTTGAAAGGGAACTCAATAAATTGTAACACGAGAATCAAAAAAATGAAGTTGTTGGTTTTATCTGGGGTTGTCTAGGGTGGGTCTATGGGTGTATTAACCCTTCTTTTATCAGAATGATATAAATGAAAATATCCTCGCCTAACAAGGAAAATAAAGTAAACGACGTACTTTATGGGGATACAAATCCCAAATATCAAGTTCGCACTTGTGCGTGCTACTGTCGTGCCTATTATGTATATAAAAGGATGGATTTTTAGGTATTGATACCTTCTTTTGCATGCCACACAAGTGATTGTTATTTATAGATTTAATTCGTAACATCCATTAGAACCTAAAAGTAATATTTGTTTTCATTTATAACAAGAATTGAAATTTTATGAACACCATCGAAATAATCTTTTCAATCAGAGGAAGGGAGTCAAGGAACACCATCAAAGGAAAGTTTTAATCGGTCATGCCGTCCAATCTTTCCATTTCTTTGATGTCAAGTCGGACCAAGTCTACACCAGAGTATGTTATTCACAAGCCTATAATTAAAATAAACGGATGGATTTTATAATCTTAAGTCTAGTTCTGCATGCTACTCATGTGCCTATTCTTTTTGAAATTAAATAATATAAACCCTTACTTGATTATTTTAATGTTTGCGTTATTTTCAATCAAAAAGGACAAATTATATTTTTATAAAATCAAATGATTGAGAAGATGGAAGGGAACTCAATAAATTGGATTACGAGAATCGAAAAAATAAAGTTGTTGGTTTTATCTGGGTTTGTCTAGAGCGGGTCTATGGTTTTATTAACCCTTTTTTTATTAGAATGATATAAATGAAAATATCCCCACCAAACAAGGAGAAATAAAGTAAACGACGCACTTTATAGGGATACAAGTCCCAAATGTCAATTCTGCACCTGTGCGTGCTACTGTCATGCATGTTCTATATATTAAAGGATGGATTTTTGGATTTTGACACCTTCTTTTGCATGTTCCAGTGATTGTTATTTTGAGAATTGATTCATAACATCCATTAGATCCCAAAAGTAATATTTTCGTTCATTTATAATAAGAAATGAATATTTATGAACACCATCGGAATAATCTTTTCATTCGGAGGAAAGGAGTCCATGAACACTATTGAAGGCGGGTTGTAATCATTAATTCCATCCAATATTTCAATTTATTTTGTGTCAAATCTGACCAAGTCTACAACAGAGTGTGTTATTCACAACCCTATAATTAATATAAATGGATGGATTTTATAATCTTTATGTCTAGTTCTGCGTGCTATTCATGTGCCTATTATTTTTAAATTAAATCATATAATCCCTTACATTCTTATTTAAATGTTTGTAGTTATTTTCAATCGGAAATGACAAATTATATTTTTTCAAAACCAAAGGATTAAGAAGCAGAAGAGGAACTCGATAAATTGGAAAACGAGAATCGAAAAAATGAAGTTGTTGGCTATATCTGGGGTTGTTTAGAGGGGGTGTGTAGGTGTATTAACCCTCACTTATCAGAATGATACAAATGCAAATATCCTCACCTAACTAGGAGAAATAAAGTAAATGGCGTACTTTATAGGGATACAAGTCTCAAAGATCATGTATGTACCTATACGTGCTACTGTAATGCATATTCTGTACATAAAATGATGGATTTTTTAGATATAGATACCTTCTTTTGCATGCTACACAAGTGATTGTTATTTAAATAATTAATTCATAATATCCATTAGATACCAAAAATAATATTTGCGTTCATTTATAACAAGAAATGAAAATTTATGAACACCATCGGAATAATCTTTACACTCAGAGGAAGGAAGTCCATGAACACCATCGGAGCCAAGTTGTAATCATTAATGTCGTCCAATCTTTCAATTTATTTGTTGTTAAGTCGGACGAAGTCTACACCATAGTATGTTTTTCACAAGCCTATAATTAATATAAACGGATGGAATTTATAAACTTTATGTCTAGTTCTGTGTGCTACTATGAGAAATAAATTAAACGAAAAAGGAAACTAGATTATATTGGAATGAAAAACCTGTTCTCGTAATCAATAACTTGTGCAATATAATAGTTTATAAAGAGTTTAGTTCTGAGCAATACAAAAATTGAAACCAATCAGGTGTAGCTGATCTAAGGGAAAATAATTCTGATTCATTTGAAACAAACACACAAAGTAATCCGGTGTAATTGATTTGAACATTTATTTTAATCAAAAGGGAAATGAAACACACAAAATAAATTTCATCTAAACTGGAAATTATCTGATCAGAATTAATACATGATATTGAAGAGGTTGTGATGTAAATCATTTGAACTGTTTAAAACACTGAAAGCACTTTAGATTAATCAAAGTCACTGAAATATTTGAAAAACTGGAACTTATTCAATTCATAAAAACCCAAACATGTTCGTGTAATCAATAACTTCTTCAATGTTGAAGTATAAAAAGAGTTGATTTATGAGTATGACAAAAACTGAAAGAAATCCAGTTTTGTAATAGATCCAGTTATGTAAAATGTCCAGTTTTTCATACAATTTGTAATCACATTTAATCCTCATTCCACGATTAGTGAAGAGAACTTGTTCATCAAGGTCTTCTTAGTGAAGGCCTGAATATGATCAACCTTATAGGCGTAACCAAAAAAGTAGAAAATATATCAGCATCAGTAAAAAGTTTAAATTTGAAATCAACCAATACATTTACAACTAAACCTTTCCATCCAATAACACCATTCCATGCTAGTATAATCATCAGGGTTATCGAAAGACGTATTTTTCCATACCAGAATCACTCAAACTTTGATCTTGCAAGTCTCCTTAACTGGTGTTATATCACTTATGCTAGAGCAAGAGTAAGCCATGACGATTAGTAACCTGATTGAAAACAACAGAAGAAAAAAGCAAGATTATTGTGGGTAGCAATGCCAGTTGTATCTACACATATATACAGTGTGATTCAATGCTGACTGATTGTATTCCATGTCTCATAGGAAAGCGCACAAAGTACCGGATACAGAGAATACTGGTAAGGCTCTTTCATATTGAAACTCCTCGTTTGTCAAAATAATATCTTGGAAACAAAATTATATTGAATGCAGCAACAACCAGGGCATTAAACTCATAATATCAGTTTTTCTTTTGAAAAATTGTTGATGTTGGGATAGTTGAAAATGTGCTTAAAATAATTGTTGAAGTGCACAGTTTCTGGATATATGATTAATCAATTACAGCTTTTATTCTGATAGACTTACTCGTTTGATTTTTTTTACTGATTTACTAACTTTTTTTAACTACTGCTGAGATAATTCCATAATTTGGGAAGAAGCATATGAAGCTCTTGAAGTTCGAATGGTGTTTTATTCACCTAAAAATGCATATATCAAATAAATAAATCAAGTAAATAAATCAAGAAAGGAAAATATACTAATTAATGCACTTTTCAAATTTTCAGAAAAGGATTGCGCATTAAAGAAAGGTTAATATATGTAATGAAATGATTCAAAAATAAGGTTTTCTGATTTTTGTTTGTGGAAATCTGACGTGGCAAAGTGATTTGGCAAAGTTTGAGGGTGTCAGTTGGGCAAAAGCTTGTTGTTTTAGTTATTATTATAGATTAAAGTTAGTCAACCTTACATGACTTTCTATGTATAAGCACTGATAACCATGCTTGACTTTCACAGATTCACATTAGTTAACCCTAAATTAATTTTCTCCTTGTAAATAGTAATAAAAAGATTTGACTTCACTGATCAATGGTCAGTCCTTATTTTACTTTCTCTATGTACACACCAATAAATAAGGCTTGCTCTTGCTTATCATTATATAAATCTAACTAGGTTGACATTACTCGACATTTGATAAATGGTAAAAACTTTATTGAGTTTTAAAATTTTTATATCCACACACCTACTCGAGTTTGACAAATGTATTTTACTATAAATATAAATATAATATAAATATATATGTGTTATTATAAAATAATATTTTTAAATTTTAGATAATAATATTTTTAAATTTTAGATAATAATATTTTTAATATTCATAGATATATAATAGAAAAAATAGTTATATATTAAATAAAATGATAATAAAAAATATTATAAATTCTAAAATACAACTATATAGTAATATAAAAATCAACACACGTTAGTATTGTTCTATTATTTAACTCCTTTCTTATAATTGGGAGGAAGTACATTAGAGAAATGGGCTTTGACATTTCAGCCCAACAAAATAACACTTAATAATTTTGGCTACTGCCATTTTTACCCCATGTAAACACAATTTCTAAAATTCCCCTCTGACCTCAATTGGAAACGCTCCCTTCACACATATCTGCTCTCCTCCTCACCCATAGATATCCTCACCAGGCCCGCCGTGAATTTCCGCCGAGGCCTCGCCGGAGTGCTGCCGCCCTGTATTTGCCCACCCCCGCCGAAAGCAGTTCCTCCACATTCACATCTCCAGTGGCATTTTATATGTTCTTGCGGTGGGCGTTCTAAGCTTCTACCAACTGGATTCGAGCATGGAGTATTTTATTGCCAAATCGGAGTATTTTGCTTCTTAATCCGCGTACTCCACTTCAATTTTTATCTATTGGGTTTTGCTCTTTACTCATGTGAGTGAGTATATCCACTCTAATTCATACCTGCATAAAGATATTAAGCTCGATAACTTCTTAATGGGCTTAGGGAGGCATGATAAGTAGGTCGGGGTTTGATTTTGATCACTACTATGTTTGTTGTAGTTGTTCGAGTTAGCTTTTCTTTCCCTTTTGACTTTTTTAATTATTTGCAGGTGTACTGTATTGATTTTGGACTCGCAGAGAAGTTCAGGGGCTCGAGTACTCGCAGGCACATTCCATATAGGTATACTCAGTGACAATGAATCGTACATGTAGTGGAAGTTCTTCGAGCTGTTTGTCTTAATTGTTAATTAGTAATTATGATACGGTCTTTCTCATTCAAGACTATCATTTTGGGTCTTCATCTGAACTTGGATTGAGTTTGGAATAAAGTTCATCAGTTGCCAATAAAATTCAGTTGTATAATGTTATCTTAGGTAAACATTTTGTCTTTGGATACATATATTTAGACTCGATAGTGACTTCATCATTTTTTGGATCATGCTTGCTACTGTATGTTATATTGATGGTTTAAGTGGAGAACTTGCTATTGGTACGATTTTTGTTTCACTGTTGAGTTAGATTTGTGTTTTTCTTGGAGTAATGTTGTTTCAATTCTCACACATGACATTCTGCTTTACTCTAATCTTGAATAATGGAAGTTATTTAAGTATTTCTGCATTGAATGGTTGGCTTTCACTACTGGAGAACCAGAATTTGTTCGGAACTGCTAGATACACAATCTTGAATAATCACCTTGACATCAGTAAGTTTATATTCTCCTTTTAACGTCGTCTACGTGATAATTCAAAAGTTGTTCGTATATGTTTTGTCTTCTGATTACTCTGTGTGTAAAACAAAGTCGAAAGGATGGCATAGAGGCACTCGGATACGTTCTCATGTACTTCTTATGGGGAAGGTCCTGCTTGATTCGTTACTCCCTTCAACATCGGTACTAACAAGTTAAAGGGGTAGAGTTAGGATATTTTATGTACATAATTGACCCGCCCCCTCCCGGCGCCGCTAATAAATCACGGGAGATCCACTAATTAACCGAGAGGGGAGCTGCGATCAAAGATAGAAATTTGTATTGTTCCTCCGATTCCTACTACTATGCTACTTATGGGGTAGATAGTGGCAAGACCGGGGTCATCCACGGAGATGTTAGGAATCTGAGAGTTAACTACACACAACCGTAATCGGGTCATTAATTAGATCATGTGTCATGAATAGCTAGTATTGCTAAAACCGGATTTGGAGGGGGGTTGGGGTTACTAATAACTACTAGTATGCAAATCACAAAATAAACCATATAAATTAGCACTCGGGGAGTATTTGCGTAACAAGATCTATATTGTCTCGATCCTCGATTCCATCACATACATGATATACAAGCCCGTTCTAGTGTTTATAACATGTGGTGTGGTCGATGGTCAACACTTCCTCAAACCTGTCACGTAGGGTGCACATGTAATCTTCCATCAGCACCGCCTCTGTAATTAGGGTAGTGCAACAATGGCCCTACCTGCTGTGTAGATCTGAATCTCCCCTGTGTTATTATGTCTCGGGCACTATACAACGAAAGCTTCTCCCAGGGTCTAAAAAGGCAAAGGAGGTGAGGCACCTTATCGATGGTTCTAGGGTTGCAAAACGCTAACCCTAGTTCGCTACTAACGCTATCTCTATCTGTAACGCTTCAGACCAATTTGCCGGCTAAGACTAGTGTATGGTCGATCATAACGTAGACTCGGCAACCCACATGCACACACCCATACAGTTCCGGACTATCGTTACCCAAGCACATCTAGGTTTCCTTCCCCGGGGGATATCATAATTGTGCCAACATGAAAGTAGACTACAGTGTGTGCCAATTTTAGTGTGACAATCATGCAATTAATAAGAACATGATGAACAAGCCAACATAATAATTATAAACGCGTAGAAATAGGTAGATCTAAGAAATCTCACAAAACAAACACCAAATCATAAGCACAAATACAAACCTCCAAGTTCATTAACTCCTTCCTACAAATAGATCCATGGAAAATATTGAGTTAAAAGCCATGGATCTAGGAAAATAAGAGAAAGAAAAGAGAAGAAGAACTCTAGAGAGAGAGGTAATTCTCCTCTGCCTTCCTACTTACTTGGAAATTAAAAGCTACATTATGCCTACTTGTTGAACCCCAGAAGACTAAAGGCTCATATACTCCCTCCGTCCCATAATAAACTTCCTACTTTCCTTTTTGGGACGTCCCACTATAAACTTCCTAATTCTATACTTTCTACATTTAGTCATAAATATATGGTCATAACTCTTCCTTTCATTTGATTTATGTAGGCTCACTCTTATCACCCATTAAAAAGATGCCACATATACTTATCTTAAAGTTTGTGCAAAAACCAATCCGGAACTTTAAATTGAGATGGAGGGAGTATAGAAGTAGGGAATTGAGCCTTGAAAAAGGCCAAAAAACTCTAGCAGCCGCAATTGGAGCCGGCAGTGCCGTCTGGCGCGGGCCGCGCTGTCTGACATGGTCCATGCTGGATGCTCCTGGCACGAGCCGTGCTGGAGGCTCCTTGCACGGGCCGTGCTGAAGGCTCCTGGCACGGGTCGTGTTGGCCGGTGTGAACCGTCGGCCGGACCTCCATTTTTGAACTCTGAAGCTTGCGCCCCGCGTCGTTTGGCTTGGGCCGTAGGCTGGAAGCATTTCATGATCAGTTGAACGGCGCATGACGTTTGAGTTCTCGTAGGTCGTCAACTGGGAGACATTTTCTGAGCAAAATGGTGGCCAACTGTGTCGTTCTTCGCATCCCGTGCGCTGGTCTTCACATTTTTGGAGTTTAAACAACACGGATCGTATAAAACGGCACGGTCTGTGTACATACTTAGCCTCACGAAGGATTGGGGTTACACGGGCTGTGTTGCACCAAACTATTCATGCCAAGGGGATGTGGCACGACCGTGCTAGCCCAAACGGCTCGTGCTAGGAGGTTTGCCTCGTACTAGAGGTCTCTGGCACGAGGCTGGCCAGTTCTTCTCCTTCCGAAATTTGTTTGCACCGCTACGGATGAATCGCTACTCCGATTTGAGAGTTCTTGTTGTTGATTTTATAGTGCTCGAGAAGAACAATTCGTACAACCCATGGACACTGATTCTTTTCTGATCATTCCCAAAAAATCTGTACAACTCTTGGATTACAAGTCACCTGCTTCTTTGTCTTCTTTCTTCGACCCTTCTATCTTCTACCACTTTTTGGATTGTGGCTTTTAGTCTTCTACCATCCTTGCAAATGGCCTTCTACAATCTTCTACCACTCTTGCAGATGACCTTCTACAAACTACGCCAAAGTGCTCACGAGCAACCTACTAATAAGCTCACAAAAGAAAATATAGGCACTCGTGAGGACGTAGTGTCCATTAGACCCAATTAAGTCTATAAAACTTGGGATTTAGATAAGAAAACCAAGAACGGTCATATAAACCCTTTGTAATGTAAACCTAACTAAAACTAGCAATCAACCAAACAAAACATAATAACAAACGTGTCAAATGCATTGGTTAACACATGCATAAAGGTGCACGTCAATAATCATGATGATTTTTGTGTGTAAAGATTAGCTACTAATGTTCACTTGATAGAAAACACGGAGCTTGTAGATATTTTGCATTTCTTTTTTGAGCATAAGGGATGTTTTCTTGCAAATGATAGTTTAGTGTTGCATCAAATTCTTGAATGTTAACAAGTTTCAGGGGAATGTGAATTAGCTACACTATTTATATGGATAGATGCTTAAGTTGTTAGAGGCTAAAGTGTTTGGTGTCGCTGGCAAGGAATTTTTTTATGTTGTCCGTTAGACCAACAAGATAAGTCTAACTCTTCTTCTTTCACAGGAACCGAGGCAAGACTTCTCCTTCCCAAACCTTAATCATGGGGAGGCTGTTGTCGTCGCCACTGGACGTTCGGCAGCCTCCCCCACTCTTTCCTTTCATGTTTTAGTAGTTTGAGTAGTCGTAGTCAGTAGATCGAGGGGGACGGGCGCAACCTTCCGCCGTTGTCATTATCGGATCTCCAGTGAGGATTCTTCGAGCGAAAAACCATCCAAGGAGACGGCGAGCATACAGACGACCGTGCACAAGACGCTCCCGCACAGCCGACCGACAAACGACGGGCGCAGGACCGCCGAGATGCAGATCCGGCCAGCGATGCCACCATCTCCAGGTGGAACAGGGACATGCAAAAAAAGCTCAGCCACAGACCGGCTGTCGACCAGAATTTTGGCGAGAAAAGATCGCGGGTCAATCACGGTCCGACCGGTCAACGGTCGGGTCAACAATGGTCATCGAACGGTTAATGAACGGAGTACGGTCAATGATGGTCAATGAACTGAGCACGGTCAACGACGGTCAATGAATTGAGCACGGTCAACGACGGTCAATGAACGGAGCACGGTCAACGACGGTCAATGAACGGAGCACGGTCAATGAACAGAGCACGGTCAACGAATGGAGCACGGTCAACGAACGGAGCACGGTCAACGAATGGAGCACGGTCAACGAACGGAGCACGTTCAACGGAGGTCAATGAACTGAGCACGGTCAATGAACTAAGCACGCTCAACGACGGTCAACGACGGAGTACGGCGGTCAACTTCCAGACGACGGTCGTAAACACTCCGATCAGCAGCAAGGGCTAAATAAGCCCGGTCAACCCATACAATGTCTCGGTCAACGGCGAACAAAGTCCCGAGGGACTCATCCGGTTAACGGCAGGGAGCGGCGGCACAAAACAACCCTCCACCTCAGCCCTTCCAAAGTCTGGGCATAAAGCACATCGAGCGTATTCTCTTTTTTAGCTTATTCCTTACTTATGAGCTATAAATGAGCTATGTTGTAGCATGACTTCCCTGGATGAAAGCGGGATTTTCGATTAACTAGTTTAGGGCGTTGTGTTCGACTGACCAGGCGCAACTCGGGTTCTCACCCCTAATAAATGATGGTCTTTAAGTCTCTATACGCCAGGATGGCGTGGAGCAAGCTCTCATACACCATGCTGGTGTGGAGCTCTGATACACCTTAACGGTCTATCAAGTGGGACGCTCACCTCACTCATCCTCTGTGAGCCAATCATGTGAAATTATTTCTACCTTGTAATAGTTAGGTTTTTCTCATTTTAGTTATGGTTTTTCAATAGTTTATTAGTGAATCAATTGTAATAGAAGATAGACTAGCAGTAGTACTAGTTTATCACCAAAAAATTGTAAACCATTTCTATATTTTAATGAGAAGGGTCTACTATTTGTTTAAAAAACAAGATAAGTCTTACATTATGTTCGATGTTTTCTTATTCTATCTGTTCGTTATTTACCTTTATAATACCTGGTTCCACAATTAGTGGGAGAAAGATGCAAGAGCAAAGTGCACCGGCTTGTGGGCTTCATCAAACCCTGAGATGCCATGGGAGTGGAGGAAAGACAGATGTGAAGCAAGATAACATCAATCGGGGAAAAGAAAAGAGCTTCATTAACTATAATACATTCATCATTACAGATTGAATTGTAAAATAGTTGTGTTAAAAGTTGCATTATTAACATTTATGATACATCTGAGAAAGAATGAAATTTCGATTATTCAAGGAACGAACTGAGAGAAGAAAAAGTTTGCAATATAGATTGTGAAGACAAACACTCACAGTATAGCGGATCTTTTCCTTAGCACGAAGGAAAACCGGGAAGTCTCCAGAACTAGGGTTTCTGGCAAAATCCGATTGGAAAATGCATCTTTTCACCATAACAGACAAAGTAGAGCAGCAAAATCAAGGTTAACTGTGAACATATGGTTTCGAGGAAAATTGGAACTCGGTGTTTTGTCAGGAAGAAGCGTGAAGGTATCATTTAAGAGCTTCAAGGTGGCGGCAAAGTAGAATTGGCGAAGTCAATAGCCGCCAAATATATGAATGAAGATACGATAAAACATTTTACGAACTCAAAATGTAGACACGAACAATTAACGAGTTTGTAAATTGTATCTGCTCTTTGTACTATGGAAACCACGTGTTTTCAGAACTCGAAAACACATTCGTTTCTACTGAATTGAAAGATAACACAACTATCAACGTGAAATAATTATGCTATCATGCAACAAACTACTAAAAAGACGGTAAAATCACAATTAACAAAGCTTTGGGGGCAATTGATTCTCACTTCCAATCCTCTTATAGATTCATTCACTCATTCACTCATTCATTCACATTAATTGCATATGGGTAATGTTATCACTTCCATTTGAAAATCAATATTAATTTCTTCTTAGTTAGTAATTTGCAAAGACGTTCAACGACCATTTGCAAACCTCATTGATAAGCATTTTAGACAAACAATGCCTAAAGGTATTTCATCAATGGAATTATATACTAAGAACCATAAATTTGATAAAAACTACAAGCATTAAACCAAATGCCTAGCTATTTAACCAAACAAAGAATTTATTAGACTAAACCTAGAACAAACAACATTCAAGATTCAATCTTTCATTGCTACCTTAGGACAAATATGAGAAC
>JAULKL010044969.1:0-14556 GCA_032355745.1 Rubia rechingeri
AGCGATGACTAATGGTGATCGACGAGGCATTGATCGACATCGTGCGCCAGGCGCTGATGGTTGCGCTGAAGATCGCCGCGCCCATTCTCGGCGCGGGCGTCGCGATCGGTCTGTTCATCAGCATCATTCAGTCTGTGACCTCGATCCAGGAGCAGACGTTGAGTTTTGTGCCGAAGATCTTCGGGATGATCATCATCACGATCGTGATCATCTCCTGGATCATTCAGCGTGTGGCCGAGTTTTCGATCCAGATGTTCAGTCTGGGCGCCTGACTTCGTTTCGGAGGGGCGCATCCCATGCCTGGCGCCGAGTTGTTGCTGCCGCACGTGCTTCCCTTCGGCGCCGTCATTGCGCGGCTGGCGGGCATCTTTCTGATGACGCCGTCAATCAGCAGCCAGTCGACGCCGGTGCGCGTCAAAGCGCTGATGACAATCTTCCTTGCGCTTGCTCTGTATCCGGTGCTGCCGATTTCGATCGCGCCCATGCAGAGTCTGGGCCTGATGGATCTGGTCCCGGTCGTTGTCGGCGAACTGCTCATCGGGCTGGCGATCGGCGCACTGTTGAGCCTGCCGGTGCTGAGTGTGCAGATGGGCGGCCAGATCATGGGTCAGCAGATGGGGCTGGGGATCGCCTCCGTCTTCAATCCGGCGATGGACACCGAAGGCGATGTCATCGGGCAGATTCTGCTCTACCTGGCGCTGATGATCTTCCTGGCGTTCGATGGGCTCGAGATTGCGCACTACGCGCTGATCGAGAGCTTCACGACGGTGCCGCTGGGCGGTCTGGCGATCGATCGAGCGCCGCTGGCGCTCTTTGTCGGGTTGCTGGAGAGCGGGATGGAGCTTGCGCTGCGCATCGCGGCGCCGATTCTGTGCATTCTCTTTCTCGAGACTGTCGCCGTGGGCTTCGTGATGAAGACCGTGCCGCAGCTGAACATTCTCAGCTTTGGTTTCCCCGTAAAGATTCTGCTGGGTGTATTCACGACGCTGGCCGCGGTGACGGCGATCGCCGGCGCTACGGGTGTGGAGATCGAAAAGTCGTTCGAACTCGTTCTGGAATGGGTTTACTCGCTATAGGGCGCGCGGGGCGCCGGAGCGCACATGGCTGAAGATCTCGGCGAAAAGTCAGAAGAGCCAACAGCGCGCAAGCGCATGGAGTCTCGCCGCAAGGGACAGGTCGCCAAGAGCCAGGATCTATCGGCTGCGCTTCTGCTGGCGGGCGCGACCCTCATGCTGATCTTCTACGGTGATGACATCTTCGGTGGTGTGGCCGCGATCATGCGCCGCGCGCTGGATCCCCTTGCCCTGGGCGGCGATATTCATGCGGCCAGCGCCGGTCACGCTGTGTCCGTTTCGATGGGCAAAATGCTGTGGATCATCGCGCCAGCGCTAGCGATCATGGGGCTGATCGCGCTGATCGATCAGTTCAGTCAGGTGGGCGCGATCGTCAGCATGGAGGCGATCAAGCCGAATCTCAATAAGCTGAATCCGATTTCAGGCACGGCGAAGCTCTTCTCTCGCCGAAATCTCGTCAAGGGAGTCGTCAACATCCTGAAGGTCACGCTGCTTGGCGGCGTGGCTGTGATCATCATTTTGCGTGATATGGAGGAGATCGTTGCGCTTCCCGGTCTGCCCATGATGGCGGCCATCAAGGCCATCATCGGATACGTGATCGAACTGGCGGCGTGGGCGCTGGCCATCATGCTTTTTCTCGGCGTGATTGATCGCATGTATCAGATCTGGCAGCAGACGCAGGATCTGAAGATGACCAAGCATGAGGTCAAAGAGGAGCGCAAGTCATCGGAAGGCGACATGGAGATGAAGGCGCGGCGTATGCGCCTTGCCCGCGAGATCATGCGTCAGCGCATCCAGTCTGACGTGCCGAAGGCGGATGTCGTCGTCACCAATCCCACCCATTTTGCAGTGGCGCTGAAGTACGACTCTGAGGAGTCGCAGGCGCCGCGCGTCCTTGCCAAGGGCGCCGACATGCTCGCCATGCAGATTCGTATGGTCGCCACGGCGCACGGCGTGCCGATTGTCGAGCGCCCGCCGCTGGCTCGCGCGCTGTATCGCTCGGTCGAGGTCGGGCAGGAGATCCCGGTGGATCTTTACGAAGCGGTCGCCGAGGTGCTGGCGTACGTCTATCGCCTGGAGGGACGGATGGCGTCATAGGACGCGCATGAGACATGGCCATCAGGTCGCTCGACACTCCGGCGCCCAAATGGGCGATGACGATCGCCCGTCATCGCGGGCTGATCGTGCCGCTGGGCTTCATGGCCCTGCTGGCGGTGATCGTCGTTCCGATTTCGCCGGTGATGCTGGACATCTTCATCGCGATCAACATCAGCGTGGCCGTCATCATGCTGAGGATCACCGTCTATATGGCCAAGCCGCTGGAGTTCAGCGTCTTCCCGTCGCTGCTGTTGGGCACGACGCTCATGCGGCTTGTGCTCAACATCGCCTCGACGCGATTGATTCTCAGCGCAGACGCCGCGACGCCGCAGGAGGCGGATGATGTCGCGGGCAAGGTCATCAGCGCATTCGGCACCTTTGTGGCGGGCGATTCACTGGTCGTCGGCGCCATTATCTTTCTCATTCTGATCATCGTGCAGTTCGTGGTGATTACCAAGGGCTCCACGCGCATCAGTGAAGTGGCGGCGCGATTCACGCTCGACGCCATGCCCGGCAAGCAGATGGCGATTGATGCAGATCTCAATGCAGGCATCATCGACGAGCGCGAAGCGCGAACCAGACGCGATCAGGTGGGGCGCGAGGCGGATTTCTTCGGCGCCATGGACGGCGCCAGTAAGTTCGTTCGCGGCGACGCCATCGCCGGCATCATCATCACCGTGGTCCATATCCTCGGCGGCTTCACTGTCGGCGCCTTCGAGAAAGGCTGGAGCGCAGCTGAGTCCGCGAGCCTCTTTACGCGTCTGACCATCGGCGATGGTCTGGTGTCGCAGATTCCCGCATTCGTCATCTCCATCGCGGCGGGTCTGATCGTCACCCGCGCCGGCGCCAAGGACGCTCTCGGCGAGGAGATCGCCGGTCAGATGGCCAGCAGGCCGATCGCGCTGGTGATTGGCGCCGGATTCATGGGCATGCTTGCCATCACACCGCTGCCCACAACGCCCCTGCTCGCGATGGCGATCGGGATGGGCGGGATCGCATTCATGACGACGCGCAACAAACGCGCGACGAAGATCGCAGAAGAAGTCGAGGCTCGCGAGGAGGCAGAGGCCGCACAGCCGGCAGCGCCTGATGTGGAGTCGCTGCTCAAAGTCGACACGATGGAGCTTGAGATCGGTTTCGGTCTCGTGTCGCTTGTGGACAAGGGGCAGGGGGGGGATCTGCTGGATCGCATCAGCGCGATCAGACGCCAAGTAGCCGTGGAGCTTGGGTTCGTCATGCCGCCTGTCCGCATCAGGGACAACATGGGCATGGAGGCGAACGCCTATCGCGTGAAGATTCGCGGGGCGGCCGTGGATGAGGGCGATGTCTATCCGGATCGGCTGCTCGCCATGGATTCCGGCATCGCCACGAGCCCCATTGACGGCATTCCAACGCGGGAGCCGGCATTCGGCCTCAGCGCCTGGTGGATCACCTCCGCTCAGAAGTCCGAGGCTGAGAGCGCGAACTACACCGTCGTCGATCCGACCAGCGTGCTGGCGACCCATCTGACGGAGATCGTGAAGAAGCACTCGGAAGAGCTGCTGACCCGCGAGGAAGTCAACAATCTCATCGAGCAGCTCAAGGTGAAATCGCCGCGGCTGGTCGAAGAGGTCGTTCCTGCGATCGTCAAACCTGGTGAACTACAGAAGGTTCTTCAGAATCTGCTTCGCGAGCGTGTCTCGGTCCGTGATCTCGAGACCATTCTCGAAACGCTGGCTGACTGGGCGCCGAAGACACAAGATCTCGATGTGCTCACCGAATACGTCCGCAATGCGTTGCGCCGAAGCATCTGTCAGAGCTACGCCATTCCGCCGGCCGAGGATTCGCTCTCGCAGCCTGCAGATGCGCGAAGGAAGGAGCGGATCGT
Source organism: Rubia rechingeri (assembly GCA_032355745.1). Lineage (NCBI taxonomy): Eukaryota > Viridiplantae > Streptophyta > Magnoliopsida > Gentianales > Rubiaceae > Rubia > Rubia rechingeri. Next base: position 4,039 of record JAULKL010044969.1, read on the forward strand.
GTGCGTCACGTTGGATCCGGCATTTGAGGACATCGTGAACTCGTACATCGATCGCTCCAGTGCGGGCACGACGGTGAACATGCCGGCGCGCGTCGCAAGCGAGCTTTCGCGCCAGATCATCGAGTCATTGACGCCTTCGGTGAACGCAGGCAACCCGCCGGTGATCATTGCTTCTCCACAGGTGCGCGCGGTTGTACGACAAATGATTGAACCACACTTGCCCGGCGCTGCCGTTCTCGGATACAACGAGATCGTGCCGGAAGTGGATATCGAGTCCGTTGGACTCGTGTCGCCGCCGGCCAGGCCTGAGCCGGAGCCCGTCCCGACCTGATCGTGCGGCGTGCGCCGCCTGTCAAAACCGATCGCGCGACGCCGTGTGATCCGAAGAAGATGTACCGATTCACGGATTTCGGCAGGAAGCCGATTCTGTAGCACGCCATGGAGGGCACGCGTGAATCTGAAGACCTACCGCGCGGGATCCATCGCCGAGGCAGTTGGGCAGATCAAGAGGGATCTCGGACCCGACGCGGTCATTCTCCACACGCGAACCACCAAGCAGGGGGGCTGGCTCGGGTTTGGCGCCAAGCCGGTGGTCGAAGTCACGGCCTCCGCCTCCGTGAACGTGCCGAGACGATCGAAAGCGAAGGCGAACCCGCAGGCGAAGCCGCAAACTTTGCGCAGTGCCGCCGCTGATGCGAGTCGATTCCCGGGTGTCGATGCGGAAAGCCGCACGATGCAGACCGTGGATGTGCTGGACATCAAGGCGGCCTCACCAATGGCGACTTTGACCCGAGACGATGCTCCGGTGGCCGTCGCCGAGCCCGTGGCGACAGCCGCAGTGGCTGAAGCGAATCGGGAGATGAGCGTCGGCGAGGAGCTGCGTGGCGACATCGTCGCGATCAAGCAACTCGTCGGACGTGTGCTCCAGACGTCGGGCGCCAGTGGCCAGCCGATGATGCCGCAGGCGCTTTTTGATCGGTATCTGAAACTCATCGAAGCGGAAGTCGCGCGTGAGATCGCCGACGACGTCGCCAGCGCCGTCCGGGATGAGCTTTCCTGCGACGAGCTCGCGTGCGAAGAAGTCGTCCATCAGGCGGTATTGCGACGGCTGGAGAACTACATCCGCGTCGAGGACGACGTCCGCATGCCGGGTCGGATGGAGGATGGCAGGCCGCTGACCATCGCCCTGGTCGGCCCGACGGGCGTCGGCAAGACAACGACGATCGCCAAGCTGGCCGCCACCTACAAGCTGCGGCATGGCAAGAGCGTCGGTCTGCTGACCTGCGACACGTACCGGATCGCCGCGGTCGAGCAGCTGCGAACGTACGCCAACATCATTGGGTTGCCCCTGAGCGTGGCGTTGACGCCGGGCGAGGTCAGAAGCGCGTGCGAGTCGATGTCGGGCGTCGATGTCCTGCTGATCGACACGGCAGGCCGATCACAGCACGATACGGGCCGTCTTGATGAACTGAATGCCCTTCTCGAGGCCGCCCGGCCGCACGAGACGCATCTTGTGCTGTCCAGTGCGACGAGCCAGGCTGTGATGATTCGCTCTGCAGAGCGTTTTGCGGCGGTGGGGCCGAATCGCGTCATTTTCACGAAGCTGGATGAGGCCGTGACTTTCGGTGTGCTGGTCAATGCGGCCAGTAGAATCGACGCCCAACTGAGCTTCGTGACGACCGGGCAGGAAGTGCCTGATCACATCGAGCGAGGAAGACCGGATCGGCTCGCTCGCCTTGTGCTTGATGGCGCCGGAGTTCGGTGATGCCGCTGCAGATGCCAGAGAAGACCTTCAATCCGACTGATGATCAGGCATCGCGCCTGCGCGCGCTGGTCGAGGAGTCTCAGCGAGCCGACTGGAACAGACGCCGCGCCGATGCCGCCCCGGCGGTTCAGCCTGCACGAGCCGCCAATGGCCGTCATCGGACGATTGCGATGAATCCGCAGCCTGCCGCCAAAGCAAGGCCGGCGGTGCTTGCGATTGCGTCCGGCAAGGGAGGCGTCGGCAAGACGAGCACGGCCGTCAATCTTTCGGTGGCGCTCTCTCACATGGGCCGGCGCGTCACACTGCTGGATGGTGACATCGGATTGTCCAACGCCGACATGTTGTGCGGTGTGGATGCCCCGTACGACCTGACGCATGCGCTTGATGGCGTCAAGAGCATGCGCGATGTGCTTGTGGAGGCGCCCGGCGGATTTCGACTGGCGTCCGGCGGCGCAGGAATCGCACGAGCGCGGCAGCGCGCTGCGGCGGATCGACACACATTGGCGCGACGACTGGAAGGACTCGAGTCCGACACGGATCTTGTGATCATCGATTGCGGGGCCGGCATCGGCGAGCAGGTGCTTTCATTTCTCTCGTGCGCAGATATGCGTCTGATCGTCACTACGCCGGAGCCGACGGCGATTGCCGACGCGTATGCATTGCTGAAGGTGATTCTGAAAGGATCGACCGGCTGGAGCGCCTCTCCGGCGCCCATGTTGCTGGTGAATCAGGTGGCTGATGGCGCTGAGGCGGCGCTGGTGCACCGGCGTATCGCTGGCGTGTGCGGGCGTTTTCTGGGCGTTGAGCCGAAGCTTGCGGGCTGGATCCCTCAGGATCCGCACGTGCGGCAGGCGGTGCGTGATCGCCGGCCATTCCTGCTGAATCGCCCCCGATGCCGTGCGTCGAAGGCGACGCGGGCTCTGGCCTCCCAGCTTGCGCGGCCTGGTCGTGCGCCGGGTGGCGAGAAGGCCGCAGGAAGCTTCATCAGCCGTGTGGTCGGGCTGCGCTGATGGTGCAGGCCCGGACGCGTGAATTTCACGTGGTTTTGCTGAAGGTCCGTCCATTGAACTCCGATCAATTCGATACCGAGGCGGCTGCTTTGTTAACCCGTCGGGAGAGAGCATGAGCAGAGGCTCCGCCGCCAAACTCATTTCGGCCTGTTGCGGGCTGATCGGATTCGCCGTCGCCATCGTCGCCGGCCTGGCGACAGGTGTTGAAGCTGGCGGCATCCTCTCGCGCGCCCTGATCGCGCTCCTCGTCTGTTATTTCGTCGGAATGATCGTTGGCGCCGTCGGCCAACGCGCCGTCGCTGATGCGCTTCAGGGCCTTCACACTGAGGGTGATCCCCTGGCATCGGACAACACCTCCGGCGCCGGCGCGACTTCTGTCGAGACCGCTGCGTGAACCGTTTTTCCACAGGGAGGCCGACTCGCACGCGCGGATGTATACTTTTTTCACTCGAAGTTCGTTCAAGGATGAACGAACGGTCCGCACATCTGCTGAGGTCATGCCCCGACTGCGTGATCTCCCATGACTGGACGAGTCGGTCAAGGAGTTGACCATGCCTGGCACGAAGTCCCCTTCGAGCGCTCCCAAGACGCGCAAAAAACGAGATCGAACACCCGGCAAGCCGAGTTCCCTGACACGTCAGGATATTGAAGCGATGCCGATGGAAAAGGTGTGGATCACCTACCAGAAGGATCGGCCTGAGAACATCAGGAACTTCCTGATGGAGCGCTTCCTTCCGCTGGTGCGCTACAACGCAGAGCGCATCTACGCGCGCCTTCCTGATGAAGTCGATATCGAAGATCTCATGTCCGCCGGGCTTTTCGGCCTGATGGATGCGATCGACGCCTTTGATCTCGAACGCAAAGTCAAGTTTGAGACGTATTGCGCCCCGCGTATCCGCGGCGCCATCCTTGATGAGCTTCGCGCCATGGACTGGGTGCCAAGGCTCGTGCGCCATCGCAGCGCCAAGGTTGACAACGCGCGCAATCGCCTCGAGATGCGTCTCGGCAGAGCGCCGACAAATGAGGAGATCTCCGAGCACCTCAACGTCGATCAGGAGGAGTACAAGAAGCTCAAGCGCGACTCCAGCGCCGTCGGCGTTGTCAGCCTGTCGCGCAACTGGCGTCCATCTGACAGCGGGCGTGAAGTGCGCGAGATTGATGTCATCCGCGATGACTCGCAGGCGAATCCGCTTACGGAAACGCAGCGTCGTGATCTGAAGGATCTGATCACCAAGGGCCTCAGCCGTGCAGAGCGACTGATCGTCATCCTCTATTACTACGAGGAGATGACGATGAAGGAGATCGGCGCCACGCTTGATCTCTCCGAGTCGCGCGTCAGCCAGATGCACAGCTCCATCCTGGCGCGGCTCAAGGCGCAGATGCAGTTCCGCTCCCGCGAGTTCGAGCCCACGGGCGTCTGAGCCCATGACGACTTAGCCGGCCCGATTCAGACGGGCCTGCTTGATCTTTCAGCCCCGGCAGGTTGTCATCTGACGATGCGATCGGCCACCCATATTGCGCACGTCGGGCTCGGCTCGAATCTGGGCGATCGTGAACGCGCGATCGCAGAGGCGTTGCGGCTGCTCGATTTGTCTCCTCGGGTGAGCGTGCGAGCTGTCTCCTCGATGCATGAGACTGAAGCCATGGTCGCGCCGGGTGGAGCGCCTCAGGATCCCTATTTCAACGCGGCTGCCGAAATCGAAACGACGCGAGAACCGCTGGACCTGTTGCACCTGATGCTCGACATTGAGCGATCGCTTGGTCGTGAACGCGAACAGGGCACGCGCTGGACGCCGCGAACCATCGATCTTGATCTGTTGTATTTCGACGATGACATCATCGACGAGCCCGGGATTCGCGTTCCTCATCCGGGTCTGCACGAGCGGCGGTTCGTGCTCGCGCCCCTGGGAGAGATCGCGCCGAACAAGGCGCATCCGATTCTGGGGCTGACGACTCAAACGCTTCTGGAAAAGTGCATTGGCGAGCGGGCGCCCCATGCGTAGCATGCAGAGCGTGAAGCATCGAAGCGCCATCTTCGCGACCGTGGCCTTGCTGGCCGTCCCCGCGCATGGGCAGTTTGAAATCGAGAAAGTCGAAGTCGATTCGATCGACACGCCGTCCTGGGTCAGCCGCAGCCTGCTTCGAAGAGGCGAGCAGCGGATCGAGCATGTCGGACTGACGGCGCTGCTCACGCGGTATCGCGTGGGCGAGTTCTACGACACGCTTGAGTTCACCGTCGAATCTCCGACGAAGCGGCGCACAGAAAGCGGTTTCGTGACGGGATCGGCGCGCGAACAGGTTGTCGCATTCGGTCTTGGTCATCTGACGGTCAAGGCCGAGTTTCTCGACCGGCGAGTCCGGCTGACCGCAACGCACCAACTCACGCCCCATCTGTACTGGCAGCGCACGTCGGATACGCCGGATTTGTACACGGCCATCCAGGAGGAGATCCCGCTTGTGCCCTTCCCGCACGTGGGCATTGCTGTCGAAGGGGATCGCGGGATGACCATCACGCCGCCGATCTCCTTGTTTGAGACTATTGCGGATGTGGTCGCGATCTGGAATTTGCCGCAGCAGACCGACGGCGGATCGCAGATCATGTATCTGCAGGACTCAGTTTCTGACATCTGGATGCTTGTCGACGGAGAATCGGGGGTGCTGCGTCGATTTCAGTGCGATGTTCGCGAGACGGGCGTTCGCATTGTTGTGCATGGTGACGCGGTTCCTGGCAAGACGTATGAGGATGTTACGTTTGACCTTGAAGGTCGGCGGCGCGTTCGACATCTCCGTGATCTCATGCCGGGTGTCGGCGATATGCCGCGTGGCGCCCCGGCGCCTCCGATGCCGCTGCTCAAGCTCTCCGGTGACGCAGCCGAACTGCCCTCAAGCGATCGCAGGCAGGCCATCATGCTCTATCGCGCCGATCATCTTGAGCAGGCTGTCGCTCTCGAAGCGGCGATGCAGAATCGCATCTCATCGTTCAGCGAAGAAGGCGGTTCGCCACTGACGATGGTCGCCGTCTTCGAGCTCACCAGCGTCGCTGCTGTGGAGGAGCATGGCGAGACATGGGACGCGCAGTCGCGCGATTTGCTCTGGACCTACTCGGCGAAGGATTCCATTGATCGATTCGATCCAGCGGCGTCGCTCGTGCTCCTTCTGCTTGATTCCGACGGCGTCATCCGGCACATCGAAGCAGGGAATACCGTTCCCGATGACGCCGCACTTCTGCGGCTTGAGGCGAATTGGCGCTCCATGAGTGATCAGGCGGACGACTGATGTCGAGCGCTTCGGCGTCAGGACGTGATCGTGCGGCAAGCGCCGGCGTCAGCAGCTCGCTGACGATCTCGGCGCGACGTCAATCGACACAAGCAGACGATCTCGAACGCGCGTTAAAGCATCGCATCAAGGGCGATGTTCGATTCGATCGGCATGATCGCATGCTGTACGCGACCGATGCTTCGCTCTATCAGGTGGCGCCGATCGGCGTGGTCATTCCCGAGTCCATCGAAGATGCGGAAACAGCCGTACGCCTGTGCGCCGAGCGCGGCCTGGCCATCCTGCCTCGCGGCGGCGGCACCAGTCTCGCCGGCCAGGCGGTGGCAGACGCGGTGGTCGTGGATTTTTCCGCAAAGTGCACGAGTGTCGGTGAAGTCGACACGGCGCATCGAAGTGTTCATGTCGAGCCCGGCGTCGTGCTGGATCAGCTCAACAACGAACTCTCGCGCCGCGGAGAGGCATTGATCTTCGGGCCGGATGTCGCAACGGCCTCGCACGCCAACATCGGCGGCATGATCGGCAACAATTCGGCCGGCGCCCGTTCAATCGTCTATGGACGCACTGTCGACAGGTTGCGCGCCGTCGATGCGATGCTGCTTCGCGCAGGCGGCCGAACGCATCGAACATGGCTTCGCCCGGGCGCGGCGATGCGTGATCCGGTGGTTCGAGAGGTCTCAGAACGTGTCATCGAAGTCGTTCGCCGGCACGCGACGCTCATTCGCGAGCGATTTCCGAAGATTCTTCGACATGTGGATGGGTACAACCTCGATCTGCTGCTGGATCAGATCGAACGCGATGGCGATGCGCTCGAGAATCTCAATCTTGCATCACTTGTCTGCGGCAGCGAGGGAACACTGGCCGTTACGCTCGGCGCTGAACTGGCATTGGATCCGCGCCCAATCAAGCGTTCGCTCTGTCTGCTTGCCTATGCGAGTGTTGATGAGGCGCTGGCGCAGGTGAATCCGATCCTGACGACGAAACCTTCCGCTGTGGAGTTGCTCGATGACGTCGTGCTGGATCTGGCGGCAGGCAACATGGAGCAAAGTGCGAATCTCCAGGTGTTGCCCACCGTCGATGGCGAACTTCCGAAAGCCGTGCTGTACGTCGAGCATCAGGCGATTCATGACCTAAGCGAGATCGACGCGGCGCATGGAGCGTTGCGCGATGTTGTCGGTGATACGCCGTTGCGGAAACTTGAGACCGAGGAAGAATCCGGCCGTGCATGGCGTCTGCGCAAGGCGGGAGAGCCGCTTCTGCATGGACTGCCGGGACGCCGCAAGCCGCTTTCGTTCGTTGAAGATACAGCTGTATCGCCCGAGCGCCTGCCGGAGTTCGTCAAGCGTTTTCGTGAGATTGTCAGGCGTCATGGCGCGCGTGCGGCTTATTTTGCGCATGCGTCGGTCGGCTGTCTGCATATTCGACCGATGCTTGATCTTGGCGACTCGCTCGACCGGGCGCGCATGATTCGCATCGCCGAGGAAATCACGGATCTCGTGTGTGAGTTCGACGGGGCTCTTTCCGGTGAGCATGGCGATGGTCGCGTACGCTCGCCGCTGCTGGAGCGTTACTTCGGTCCGGCGCTGATGCGCGCGTTTCGCGAGATCAAAGACATCTTTGACCCGGACAATCTTCTCAATCCGGGCAATATCGTCGGCGACAACTCGGCTGCGTCCATTGTGACGAACACGAGATCCGAGGAGGAATCGGATTCGGGCGTCTCGATGATGACGGACACCTACTTTGACTATTCCGATCAGCACGACTTCAAAGGCGCCGTGAATATGTGCAATGGCGCGGGCGTCTGCCGCAGACAAACGGGCGGCACGATGTGCCCGTCGTATCGAGCGACGCTTGATGAACGTCATGCCACCCGTGGCCGCGGCAATGCGCTGCGCCTGGCGATCTCCGGACAGTTGCTTGAGCCGGGCGAGGCGCCGGAATCCAAGTGGAATGATGCGGCGACGCTGGAAACGCTTGATCTGTGTTTGTCGTGCAAAGCGTGCAAAGCGGAATGTCCGAGCAACGTCGATATGGCGCGCCTGAAGGCTGAGTATCACGGCCAGCGGCATCGCCACATGGGTCGGGCGCCAGTTCGTGCCAGAGTGTTCGGCGAAGCGCGCCTGGCGCTGTCCCTTGGATCCAAAGCGCCATGGCTGGCCAATGCGATCGGGGCGAGCGGCCTTGGGCGACGTCTCATGAATCGGATCGCCGGGCTCGCGCCGGAACGGTCGCTTCCTCCCGCGGCGCGATCGCTGTATCGAGCATGGCCGAAGCTGACGCGCGGGCAGGACCAGGGGCAACCGGCTGTCATTCTGTTTGCGGATTGTTTCTCGACGTTCAGCGAAACCTCCATCGGCGTCTCCGCGGCGCGGCTGCTGCAGACGTTCGGGTATCGCGTGCTGCTGCCGAAGACGGGTTGTTGTGCGCGTCCGATGATCTCGCAGGGATTGATGGACAGGGCTCTTGACGTTGCGGATTCGACGGCGGGGGCGCTGCTGCAGGCGCTCGATGAGAGCGGTGCGGAGTCCATCCTCGTGACGGAGCCATCGTGCTTGTCTGCGATCATTGATGACTGGCCGCAGCTTCGGATGAGCACATCGCATGAGGATCGCATGCGTTTGGCGCAGCGCACGATGCTCGTTGAGGATTTCCTCGAGCGTGATTGGGACCGGCATCCGGACCGGCCGGTTGCGCCGACGGATCAAAGAGAAGTATTCATCCATCGCCATTGCCATCAGAAGGCGCTGCAGCCGCCGTGGTCGACCAATGCACTGCTGAGCCGGCTCAGCGGGGGCGGCGCCCGTGAACTGGAGACCGGTTGCTGCGGCATGGCGGGGGCGTTTGGCTTCACGGACGATCATTTCGACCTGTCCATGAAGATCGCAGAACTTGATCTGGCGCCGGCATTGCGCGGAGCGAGCCCGGAGGCGATGATCGTTGCGGGCGGCGCGTCATGCCGCCATCAGATCCGGGATCTGCTGGCGATGGAGGCGCTGCATCCGGTCGAGGCGGCGCTTCAACTGATCGAAGAGGGAGGAGTATCATGACGCTCATGGCCACAAGACCACAGATTTTCGCCGGTGTGCCGGCGCACAACGCCACCGTCTATCGGCGCATGCGCCTCAATGTGCATGACACGGCTGTCGTCATCGAGATCCCGAACGAAGGCTCGTTTGTCATCCTTCGAGATATCGAAATGGATCGCGCGCGGAAGACCGGCGCTGTCGACCACGTTCATTGTCCCGGCGACTTCGCGCCGCCTGGAGGTTTGTCCGGCGATCGCGAGACAGCCAACGCCCAGGCCGCGGCTCAGCTTCTCAAAGCGCGCGGCGTGACGGAGGTGTGGTCCGACCGCTCCCTGCCTCTGATCTACGCACACTTCCTGCGTGAAGCGGGCGTGCAGGTGCATTGCGATCCGGAGCTTGGCGTGCTGGAGCGCCGGGCAAAGTCGGACGCAGAAGTGGAAGCGCTGCGGCAGGCGCAGGCTGTGACGGAAGAAATCATGCGCCTGACCTGTGGGCTTGTTGCGAATGCGGACGCCGGCGCCGATGGTGTGCTGATGCACGAAGGTTCGCCGCTGACGAGCGAGCGCGTCATGGCGCACATCAATATGCATTTGATGGAGCGCGGCTGTGCGCCGTGTGATTCCATCGTCGCCGGTGGGCCGACCGGCGCTGACTGCCACAATCGAGGCGCCGGACCACTCAGGACCGGCCAGCCCGTCATCATTGATATCTTTCCGCGAAGTGAGCAGTCGCTCTATTGTGGCGATTGCACGCGCACCGTCGTCCATGGAGGCGATGACGCGATTCCCGATGCGCTTCGCAAGATGCATGAAACGGTGCTGAAGGCAAAGGCCGCTGCGATCGGGGCGACTCGCGCCGGTGAGACCGGCGAGGGTGTGCACGCGGCGACAGCGAGCGTAATCACGGGCGCCGGATTTCACATGGGATTGCCGCCCGAGGGCGCGCCGGATTCGTACACGTCGATGCCGCACGGACCTGGACACGGCATCGGGCTGGATGTGCACGAGCCGCCGCTGCTGGATAAGGGCGGTCCGGAGCTTGTCGCCGGCGATGCGCTGACGATTGAGCCCGGCCTGTACTGCAAGGCGATCGGCGGCGTGCGCGTCGAGGACATGGTGATCGTCACAAAGGACGGATGCATCAATCTCAACACACTTCCTGAAGGTCTGATCTGGGCGTAACGCCGGCGCGGCGAAATGCAAGCAAAGTTATCCCCGCCCTTCCGGCCCGTGGTATGATCCAGTCGGGGGCTTGATCCGAACGCTGCGCCTGAAAAAGGCAATCGCCGCGTTTATCTAAAGGAGGCGCCCATGTCAGACCCGCAGCAATATTTTTTTGAATTACCCGCCAACGCAGCACCTGCGCCTTTTGGGGCGCCCGAGAAAGTCTATCCGGATATTCACTGGTATAATCAGAACCGGTCCTCAAACCGGATATTCCA
>JAULKL010046025.1:0-14552 GCA_032355745.1 Rubia rechingeri
GCAGGGCCGGTTTTCTATGCTGTCGCGCGCCGGATCCGATGATGGAAGTGTGCATTCAACAGGAACGACATTCGCTTTCTAGTATTTCCGAATGATGACGTCAGGGAAGAAGAAGAAAGTCGGGGCACGGAAGCCCTCCAAGAAGCGAGCGAATGTGCGTCGCAGCCGCGATGCGGAAACGCTCGCCAAGTCGCAGCGCGAGATCTCCGTCTCCGAGTTCTTCGCCAAGAACCGGCATCTGCTGGGATTCGACAATCCGCGCAAGGCGATGCTCACCACCGTCAAGGAAGCGGTCGACAACGCGCTGGACGCATGTGAAGAGGCCGGGATTCTGCCGGACATTCACGTCGCGATCGATCACCTGCCGGAGATCGACGAGAACCGATATCGCATCACGATTCAGGACAACGGCCCCGGCATCGTCCGCAAGCAGATCGACAACATCTTCGGCAAGTTGCTCTACGGCTCAAAGTTTCATCGCCTGAAGATGTCCCGGGGCCAGCAGGGCATCGGCATTTCCGCAGCCGGCATGTATGGCCTGATGACGACGGGCAAGCCCATGGTCATCACGACGCGCTGGAAGAAGGGCAAACCAGCCCATCACGTCGAGCTTGCGATGGATACGACGAAGAACCGGCCCGAAGTGACGGTCGATGTCGAGACGGATGACTTCCCGGAGCACACCGGCACGCGCGTCATGATCGAGCTGGAAGGTCGATACACGCGCGGCCGCACGAGTATTGACGAGTACCTGGAACAGACTGCCATCGCGAATCCGCACGCGCGGCTGAGCTTCCGTCCGCCGCAGAAGTCAGCCGCTGACGACGGGGATGACTCTTCGCTGATGGATACGCGGGAGACGAAGAATGGCTCGATCCCCGGGCGCGAGTCAGCAGATGAAATCGGCGCACTGAAGCACACGACGAAGATCGGCGACATCATCGTCTTCCCGAACACCGTGCACGAACTGCCTCCCGAGCCGCGTGAGATCAAGCCACATCCGCGCGGCGTGGAGCTGGGCACACTGCTCACGCTGCTTCGGCAGACCGAACACAATCAGCTCGGCGGGTTTCTGACGAACGAGTTCAGTCGCGTCAGTTCCAAAGTCTCGCAGCAGATCTGTGAAATAGCGGGTGTCACGACGAGAACCTGGGTCAAGAACATCGGCCACGCTGAAGCCGAGGCGATCTACAAGGCGATTCAGCAGGTCAAACTGATGGGGCCGCAGCTCGATTGCCTGGCGCCCATCGGAACCAAGCAGATTCTCGCCGGACTTCTCAAAGGCGTTCGTGCGGAATTCTACACGGCGTCGACCCGTCCGCCCGCTGTGTATCGGGGCAATCCGTTTCAGATCGAAGTCGGCCTCGCATTCGGCGGCGATCTTCCCAAGGATCAACTTGCTCGCGTCATCCGGTTCGCCAATCGCGTGCCGCTGCTGTATCAGCAATCCGCTTGCGCGCTCTACAAGGCAATGGTCGAGACGAAGTGGCGCAACTACGGGCTCTCACAGGGACGCGGCGCCGCGCCGGATGCGCCCATCGTCATCATGATCCACATGGCGAGCGTCTGGGTGCCATTCACCAGTGAAAGTAAAGAGGCGATCGCCGACTACGACGAGATTCGCAAAGAAATGCGGCTGGCGCTGCAGGAGTGCGGACGCAAGCTCGCTTCCTATGTTCGGCGTCGCCAGCGCATCAAACGCGAGTCCGAGCGCCGCGACGTATTTCAGCGATACATCATCGAAGTCGCACGCTCGCTGCACACCATCGATCCGAAGATCGACATTGAACGCGTCGCCGCAGATCTGCAGGAAGTGGCAACCAGCCGCACCGAACTTGCGGATGAGCAATCCGAAGTGGATGCCCTCGGCGAGAGCGGGAATGGCAGACTTGATCGCGACGAGAACACGGTCATCATCGACAGCGTCGCAAGCGACACGGAGGCTGACGCGGAACCGACAGCCGAACCGATGAGCGCCGCGCCTGATCCGGAAGAGGAGGAGACGCTGTTCGGCGAGTGATCTCGTCCGCACAGACGCCATATGGCCAAGAAGAAGGTGAAAAAGAAGGCAGGAAAGAAGACGGCGCGCAAGAAGGTCGTGCGGAAGAAGAAGACCGCAACAAAGACCGAGGCGTCAAAGCCCCGCGGCCGCAAGAAGTCATCGTCCCGCCGCAGGAAGGCCATCGGAACGCCGAGCGATCGCCTTCAGAATCTCGCTGCCTTCATCGCGAAGGAAGCATCTTGTGGTGAAGATCCATCTCAGGATATTCCGACGCGTGCGCTCAGCAATGTCGCCTGGTCGGAAAAGAATCGAATCATCGAGATGGGCGACGCCACCCAGCGACGAAGCTTCTTCAACCTGGGACAGGCAAAGAAGTTCATGCAGACGACCCTGGTCGCCGCAGGCTGCTCGGAGCTGATCCGGCAGGAAAAGACCACGTCCATTCGTGATCTCTTCTACCACTGCAAGCACACCATCGAGGGCACGAAGGAAAACACATTCGACGAGCAGACTGAATCGGATGTGATCATCGAGGATCTTGAGGTCGCGCTGATGTCGCTGCGTGAGGAGCTTGGCCTCTTCGCCGAGCCAAAGGGCGCGATGGTGGGGCCGATGACAATCGTCGACAAGGGCGATGTGATCGAACTTGCGCGCATGGGCTCCGGTGGCTACGCGATTCCATCAATCGTGGAAGAGGACATTATCCAGTTTCGCAAGCACAAAGCCGAGTTTGTGCTGCTGATCGAGAAGGGCGCGGTCTGGCGAAGGTTCAATGAAGATCGATTCTGGGAAAAGCACAAGTGCATGATCGTGCATGGCGGAGGCCAGCCGCCGCGCGGCGTTCGAAGGTTGCTCGGGCGCCTGAATCACGAGCTGAACCTTCCCGTATTCGTGCTCGTCGATAATGATCCGTGGGGGTACTACATCTATTCCGTCGTCAAGCAGGGTTCGATCAACCTGGCGTTTGAAAGCCCGCGCATGGCCGTCCCGGATGCTCGATTCGTCGGCATGTCGAGCTATGACGCCGAAGCGTTCGGTCTCTCCTCGGAAGTCATGATCCGAGTGACTGATCAGGACGTGCGAAGAGCCAAGGAAATCAAGAGATATCCATGGTTTGAGAAGCGCAAGCACTGGCAGAAGGAAATCGACCACATGCTCAAGCGCGGCGTGAAGCTGGAGCTCGAAGCGCTCTCAAGCAAGGATTTCAGCTTCATCACCGAGACCTACCTCCCGAAGAAGCTCAAAGACGGCGAATTCCTCGATTAGCCCGCCCATTCGCACTTTGTGCATGTGAAAGTCCATATTGCGGGCCCTCGTGATCGCGTGATAGACTGCCCGCCGCCCACGGAGAGCGTTCCTGGCGGGATGCTCGACGCGCTGACATCGGGGAGGTGATCGTGTCAACGACCGCAACCAGATCCGGCTCCAAGGGATCGCCCACAGCCGGAGATCAACACAGACCCGTGCCGAGCGACACTCGTTCCAAGCTGAAAACGGTTCTCATCGCCGATGATGAGCATCTGATCGCCGCCGGTCTGGTGTCGAACGTGCGCTCGCTCGGATACGAACCGATCGGGCCTGCGGGCACCGGGGAACAGGCGCTCGAGATTGCGCGTCAGACGCCTCCTGATCTTGCGATGCTCGACATTCGCATGCCGGGCATGGGCGGCATTGAAGTCGCTCGCGTTCTCTGGGAGGAGATGCGCACGCCAACCGTCATCGTGTCGGCGTACAGCGATCCGGAGAGTGTGCAGGAGTCAAGCGATGCGGGTGTCTTCGCGTATCTGCTCAAACCTGTGGATCCGGTCAGTCTTCGTGTCACGATTTCGGTCGCATGGAGTCGCGCGCAGGCGCTGCTCGAACATGCCGGCCGGGTGGAGCAGCTCACGAAGAACCTGAACAACAGGCGAACTGTTGAACAGGCGAAGTGGAAGCTCGTTGAAGAGCAGCATATGACCGAACAGGAAGCTCACAGGCGCCTTCAGGTATTCGCCAGAAGCACGCGCACCTCACTTGTTGAGATCGCGCGTCAGGTGCTGGAAGACGGCCTGATGCTCACTGACGCCGAATCCTGAGTTTCCCAGGCTTCCCAAATTAACTTTGCTTCAGGTGTGGGTTTGCGCGCCCATCATGCGGCGCAACGCCAGTTTCTTAACATTTTGACCAGCGACGCCTGACGCTTGCGGCATGAGTTGGTAGTTTACGCACGCCCGAGAGGGTTATGCGACGAGGCTCCCCGTTGAGCCAGGTGGAAACAACACATTTGCGATCAGTCGCCGGCGACCTGGGATCAGCCATTGAGAAGTTGATCAAGCGCCACGGCGATACAAACCGCGCGACCTTCGGGTCGCGTCACCCCAGGGTCGACTGACCCCGCGAAGCTTGCCGACTTTCGGAGGAGGCGTCGGCAGGCACGCGACAGTCGTCCTGGGGTTCTTTATTGCGCCGACGCACACCAACTCCGTATCCTTGTCGCCGCACGCTTTGGCCGCATACGGAGCTTTCGCACATGTGCGCACATACATTTCCATCGCGAGGAAGCCGCACCGCCATCGGCATGGTCCATCTTCGAGCGCTGCCCGGAACGCCGCACAATGCGCTTCCGCTCGATCAGGTCGAAGAGATCGCAGTGGCCGAAGCGACTTCGCTCGTGGAAGCAGGCTTCGATGCGCTCCTGATCGAGAACATGCACGACGTCCCGTACCTTCGATCACGCGTCGGTCCGGAGATCGTCAGCGCCATGACGCGCATCGGCAGATCCATCCGCAGTTTGTTTCCGAAGCAGCCTCTCGGTGTGCAGGTGCTTGCAGGCGCAAACTTCGAAGCGCTCGCGGTCGCGCAGGCGATCGAAGCCGAGTTCATCCGCGCGGAAAACTTCGTCTTCGCTGCCGTGGCGGATGAAGGCTTGATGGAGGAAGCCGCAGCCGGCCCCCTGCTTCGATATCGAAAGGCCATCGGCGCCGAGCACGTCAGCGTATTCGCCGACATCAAGAAGAAGCATTCGAGTCATGCGATCACGGCGGATGTCTCACTGGGTGAGACGGCCCGGGCTGCGGAGTTCGCCGGCGCCGACGGCGTCATCATCTCCGGCGCCTCCACCGGTGAAGCCACATCGATGGACGATCTGCGGGAAGTGCGCAGCGCTACCGAGCTTCCGATGATCGTCGGATCGGGCGCCAGCGCCGAAACAGCGCCAGCGCTGCTCCAGATAGCCGACGCAATCATTGTGGGATCATCGCTGAAAGAAGATGGCGACTGGCGCAGGCACATCGATCCCCAGCGGGCCAATGCCTTCGTCAGTTCGATTCGATCCTGATCTGGACCGATTGGCTATGGATTCCGGCCTGCCGGAGCGCCGCCCTTGCGCGGATCGCTTGCCGCTTCGTATCCATCGCCGCGCCGCTTGACCATCTGGACGGCGCCGACGACTTCGATCTCGCCAAGCTTGTGACCGCGCGACTCCATGCCATCGCGGAAACGATGCACGGTTTCGACGCGCGCCATCATGCGCTGCAACGCTTCCAGATCCATATTCGGATCGTTCGGCGCCCCAAGATCCCACCAGGGCTCGAGCCTCAGCTGATCCGGCTTCCACTGATGATGAAACCGCGGCTCGCTGACGGCCCGAAACGCGTCGTAATCAAAAAGCGTCGCATTGAGTATGGCCTGAAGCACGCCGTTGATAATGCGCGGTCCGCCCGAACCTCCGACGATCAGTTCCACCTGCTTGTCACTTCCCACAACGATCGTCGGCGTCATGCTTGAAAGGGGCCGCTTGCCCGCCGCCGGCATGTTGCGCTCTGACTGCGTGAGTCCGAAGTGATTCGAAACACCAGCGCGAGTCGTGAAATCATCCATTTCGTTGTTGAGCGCAAAGCCATACTCCTCAACAACAAGCCATGATCCCCATTCAAGATTGATCGACTCCGTACACGCGACGGCCATGCCATCCGCATCCACAACAGAGATATGGCTGGTGCCTCCATCTTCAGCAGGCTCCGGGACACTGGCATACGCCTCGGCCGGCTGCGTATGAGCCTGCTCGATTGACTCTGCGCGATCGGCAAGGGCGCGCGGATTCAGCATTTGATCGACCGGAACTTCAGTGAACTCTGGATCAGCCAGCCACATCGCCCGATCGGCGAACGCAAATTTCATGACCTCGGTCATCACATGCGCGTATCGAGGCGAGTTGTGTCCCAGACGCCGCAGTGGCTCTGCGGTATGCGATTCGTATGCCTCGAGCATCGCAAGCATCTGAATGAGAGCCACGCCGCCACTCGATGGCGGAGGCATGGTGAGCACGATGTCGCCGCGAAACTTTCCGGCCAGTGGCGGCGCAAACGAAGGTCGATATGCCTGAAGATCCTCAGCAGAAAGTGCGCCGCCGTCCTCCTGGATGGTCCTGACGATCGCCTCTGCAATCGGTCCGTCGTAAAACGCGCCGGCGCCATCCGCCGCGATCAGGCGCAACGCTTTCGCCTGCTCGGGCAAGCGAATGACATCCCCGACTTCCAGTTCGCCCCGGCCGAGGAATCGTTCCCACATGAACGGGAAGCGCTCCTTGAGATCTTCTCGTTCATCGAATTTCGTTGCAATCTTCCTTGCCGCGTTGGCATAGTGGCGGTCGACCTCAAACCCCACTTCCGCCGCCGAAATCGCCGGGCCGAGCACGACCTCACGAGGCAGCGAGCCGAAGTTGTCCAGCACGGCCAGCAGACCCGCGACAGTTCCCGGCGTCGCGACTGCCGTGCCTCCACGAACGCTCGCCTCGGGATCGCTCTTTTGTTCGAAGTAGTCCTGTCCGACTCCCTGCGGGCATCGCTCGCGATAGCTGACGGCTACGGCCTGAGCGGGCTTGCCATCGGCGCCGGGCTTGCCGGGATCGTAGATGACCATGAATCCCCCGCCGCCCAGGCCGCACGAGAGCGGCCTGACGACGGACAGGCAGAAGCTCGCCGCCACGGCGGCATCGACCGCGTTGCCGCCCTTCTCAAGCATCTCAAGCCCGGCCTGTGACGCGACAGGATGATCCGCCGCGACCACGCCTCCGGCCCAGACGTCCTGCGCCGCGGCTTGTGCCGGCAGCAGTGTGACCATGCACACAACAGCCAATCCGAGCACCCCAATCGTCGTGCTGTGATGATGTCTCATGGCTGGATTGTAAGGTCACGCCACAGAAACGATGCATGCACACACCGGCGAATCAGGAGGATCGATGAGCTTCGTCACACACCTCGAATCAGCCATCGATGGCGCCCATCTGCCCGCCCGGACGATTCAGACCACGCACGAGGGGCGACCGCTCTGGGTGCGGTATGACCTGCAGGCGATTCAGGCCGCGGTGACGAAGGAGGACGTGCAGAGTCGGCCGCCGACACTCTGGCGGTACCGTGAACTGTTGCCTGTCGATGACGACGACGCGATCACATCCTTGGGCGAGGGCATGTCGCCTTTGATCGAGTGCGATCGACTCGGCGCGAGCATGGGACTGGAGCGACTGATCATCAAGGATGAGTCGCAGCTTCCGACCGGCTCCTTCAAATCCCGCGGCTTGTGCATGGCGATTTCCATGGCGAAGCAACTCGGCGTGGAACGAGTCGCCATTCCCACGGCAGGCAACGCCGGGGGCGCGATGGCTGCCTATGCCGCACGCGCAGGGATGGAGTCCTACGTCTTCATGCCCGAGGACACGCCCGAAATTAATCAGGCGGAGGCCAGGCTCTTCGGCGTCCACGTCTTTCTGGTCAACGGCCTGATCACCGACTGCGGCGCCATCGTGCGTGAAGGCGCCGAGCGATTCGGCTGGTTCGATGTAAGCACTCTCAAGGAGCCCTACCGCCTCGAAGGTAAGAAAACGATGGGCCTTGAACTTGCCGAACAGCTTCACTGGTCGCTTCCCGATGCGATCTTCTATCCAACGGGCGGCGGAACGGGTCTCATTGGCATGTGGAAAGCATTTGACGAGCTTTCGGCTCTTGGATGGATCGACGATGCGCACAAGCCGCGCATGTTCGCCTGCCAGTCCGATGGCTGCGCCCCCATCGTCCACGCCTTCGAACGCGGCGAGCGATTCGCCGAAGCGCCCGAGTCCCCTCACACGCGCGCCTCCGGGCTACGCGTGCCGAAGGCTGTCGGTGATTTCATGATCCTCGACGCAGTTCGCGCTTCAAAGGGCGCAGCAATCGCTGGTCGCGAAAGCGCGATGGAGCATTGGATGTCGCAGGCGGCTTCGCTCGAAGGCGTTTCATTGTGCCCGGAGACCGCCATCTGCCTCGATGTGCTTGCGCAGGCGATTGAACGAGGGCTTGTGAGCGCTTCGGACCGCGTGGTCGTGTTCAATACAGGCGCCGCCCAGAAGTATCCTGAAGTGCTGACGATGCCGACACATCGACTTGATCGAAATGATGTGGACTGGAACCTGATCAAGAAGGCGTCAATCGCCGGTTGATTCCCTACACTGAAGGCACAGTTGCGGGCGGTGCCCGCAGAGCACAACATGAGGATCAGTTCGACCTGAAAGGGGTGGGCGAATGGGCGATCAAATGACACAGGATCAGGCGTGCGCAGCGGTCTCCGCGCTTGCGGATGAGCACAAGCTGTTTGAGCCGTTCGTTGGAAAGTTTAAGGCGACGGTCAAGATGTGGATGGGCCCGGGCGATCCGATGGTCACCACAGGAGTGATGACGAACGCGCTCGATCTTGGCGGCCGCTATCTCCATCAGAGCTACCAGGGCGATGACATGGATGGCCCATTCCCGAACTTTCAGGGGCGTGGCTACTGGGGATTCAACACCGTCACGCGCAAGTTCGAAGGCTTCTGGATCGACTCTGCTTCGACTTTCATGATGAGCGAAGTCGGCGATGTCGACGGCGCCGGCAAAGTCTGGGACATGCGCGGCGAGATCGTCAATCCTGAGAACGGCCAGCCCATGGGCAAGCGCAGTGTCATCACACTGCAGGACAACGATCATCACAAGATGGAGATGTACTTCGCGGGCCCGGACGGCAGCGAGTTCAAGTCCATGGAGATCGAGTACACGCGCGCCTGAGCCGAGCGGCCTCACGTATCGCCGGTCGTCAGCTGCTGGAGACGATCCACGTCTCCGGCGGCAATTTTCGCCACGCCTGAACCGAGTTCGCCGATCGGATCCGGCGGCACAATCTCGACCCTTTTTTCGCCTAGCTTCGCGTCACCGGAGCGCACGCGCTCCTGAAACGTGCGGCATTCATTAAGCAGGCGATCAAGGATCTCCGCTTCGGGAATGTTGGCGACGCGTTCGCCCTGCACGTAGATGATCCCGCGCCGATCTCCGGCGAAGACGGCGACATCCGCCCCCTCGGCTTCGCCGGGACCGTTGACGACGCATCCCATGACAGCGACTTTCATCGGCACCTGGATATCCGCCGCGAGTTTGTGACGAACCTCCTGCACCAGCGTGAACAGATCCACCTGGATCCTGCCGCATGTCGGGCAGGCGATGAGATCGGCGCCGACGCGCTCGCGCAGGCTGAGCGAATAGAGCAGCTCGAGCCCGTCCTCAACTTCATGCACCGGATCCGATGCGTAGCTGATCCGAAGCGTGTCGCCCACGCCCTGAGACAGCAATGAACCAAGCGCCGCGACGGAACGAATGCAGCCGGTCTCTTTCGTGCCCGCATGCGTCACACCGAGGTGCAGCGGGTAATCGAATCGCTTTGAAATTTCCGAATACACATCGATGGTGAAAGCAGCGTCCATCGACTTGGCGCTGATGCAGATGTCGAAGAACTCGCGCTCGTGGAAGATCTCCAGATACTCCTCGAGCTTGGCGATCATCAACGCCAGCAGATGGCCCTGCTTGTGATCCGCGAAGAACTTGCCGAGCTCCTGCCGCCGGCGCTGCTTGTCCTTCCGCTCGATGATGGAGCCTTCATTCACACCGACACGAATTGGGATCCCGCGTTCCTTGCACGCATCGATCACGGCGTTGACCTGATCTCGATCCGTGATGTTCCCCGGATTCAGCCGCACCTTGTGGACGCCAGCTTCGATGGCCTCGAGGGCTCGCTGATAGTGAAAGTGCACATCAGCGACTATTGGGACCTGCGTCTGATTCAGAATCTCGCCAAGTACCTCGGTGTCTTTTCGCTCCGGCGTCGCGACGCGGACGACATCAGCCCCTGCTGCGGCAAGGCGATTGATCTCCGCGACACATCCATCAACATCATGCGTGGCGCCGGCCGTCATCGTCTGGACGGACACCGGGGCGTCGCCTCCGATGCGAACGACGCCGACCCGGTCGTCGCCCACACTGATCTGTCTCGTTGTTCGCCGCGGATTCATGGCGACGAATCGTACGAGGTGTGCGGGATCGCGGCTACGGGAGCATGGATGGCCCCATAAGTCAGGCTGCCGTCCCGGATCTGCCGGTTGTGCAAAGCGCAGAATCCGTCATCAGTCCAAGCCGATCGTCCGGCTTCAATTCCTGCGATTGCCTCGCCGATACCTCCGAGAGCGACTCATACGTGCCCGGGGGACTCCAGTAATGAGCAAGCGCGATGGCTTCAGAAACACGGTGAAGCTCTCGGACTTTCAGCGCAAGGGCCTGATTGATCGGCTCGACGGCGCGAGCAAGTCCGCCTGCAGCGGCGCCAAGAGCCGCAAGGGAGCACGATTCAGCTTCCATCGTGACAACGTGCCTTTGCTCGTCGTCCATCCGGCCGGCGGCGTGGGACGCTTCCTCGTCTGCTCACGCAATATCTCCGAAGGCGGCGTGAGCCTGCTCCACGGCGGATTCATCCACACGGGCACCGAAGTGCATCTGTCGCTTTCCGACGCCGCGGGCCACGAGCGCCATCTTGTCGGTGTCGTTGCCCAATGCCGCACGGTTCATGGCACGCTGCATGAGATCGGTGTGCAGTTTCGAGAGCGCATTGATGTGACGGAGTTTCTCGATGCCTCCCGCGAGGATATGGAGCTTCCTCCCGGCGCTGAAGAGGCGCCCGTCCTTGACGCCAAACTGCTGCTGCTCGATCAGGTGTCCGACAGTCGAAGTTCACGCCTGAAGCAATTGCGCCACTGCGGCCTGACAGTCGCGGAAGCCGCCAATGTCGACGAAGCGAGAACGCTGATTCGCTCACAGCCCTTCGATGTGTTCATCATCGACTGCGATCACGGCACGCCGATGAGCGACGTCAAGATCATGCGCGATGGACCGTTCGACGGACTCATGGTCACGCTGACCGACAGCCCGGAGATCTCATCACAACTGCCTGAAGCCTGCCTCAAACTGGAGTCAAACCTCCCGGTGACGGACCTGGTGTCCCGAATTGCCGTTTATCTCGCCAGCAATGCCAACAGCGGACAGGAGCCGATCCTCAGCCAATTGGGCGATGATCCCGGCATGGCGGCGATGGTCCAGGGCTATATCCACGACGTGAAGCGATCCTGCGAACAGATCATGAACGCCATGGGCGAGGCGGATATGCAGACGATCCGGGCACGCTGCCAGGCGATCAAAACCACTGCGGGGGGCTACGGATTCCCGACGCTGACACGCGCCGCCAGTGAGGCTCTCAATGCGATGGACGCGACAGGCGCCGTCGATGGCGCCATCACGGAACTCAAGCGGCTGATCTCCTTTGGAGGCCGCCTGGCAAGCCGTGATTCGCAGAGCGGCTCAGCGGACTGATTCTTCACGCACTGGCCGCATGGGTCTGAAGCGACAATAATGAAGGGTTCAGGCCGACACGGGCCGGAGGAGACCAGGCAGGTGTGCGACGCGCGGACATTATTCGCCAGACACGGTCTTCGTTGCACCAAGCAGCGGCTGGACATCTATGCGCTGCTGGCCGACACCAAACGTCATCCCACGGCCGAGGAGCTCTTCTGGGAGGCGCGGGACACCAGCGCCGATCTCAGCCTTGCCACCGTCTACAACACGCTTGAAGCTTTTTGCAAGCACGGCCTCTGCCGCAAGATTGCCAGCGCCGAAGGCGGCGCCCGCTTTGATGCGGATCTGAGCGAGCACCTTCACATCACGACTTCAGAAGGCGAGTTGAAGGATGTTCCGCCTGATCTGGGCGCCCGCCTGCTCGACGCCGTGCCGAAGGATCTGCTTGGTGAAATCGAAGACCGGCTGGGAATGAGCATCTCCCGGGTGAACATCGAGTTGTTCGCCGAGCCGGACGCCGAACAGGGCCCACGGCTCGCATAGCCTCGGCGGACCTTCAGACTCAATCATCGAGAAAGACGACCGGACGCGCACCGGATGCGCTTCTTTTGCGGACGTCTCGTGAAGCCGCCCTGACCTCCAGTCGATGAATCTCGCGCAGGGTTTCTCTCGTGGGTTCAAGCGCCTGCAGCCAACGACGTCAGGAGGCTTCCAGCATGAATGACGGAAGCGATCGAAGACAGCACGACCGATTCGTCATGCCTTCCATGTACTCGCGCATTCGCGTGCGTTTCCTCGACTCGGATGAGTTCGAATGGGAGGGACACGCGTACGACGTCAGCGAGGGAGGCATTCGATTCGAGCTCGACCGTGGCATCAAGCCGGGCACGGAAGTGGCCATTCAGCTTGATTTGCCGCACACGCCGATCGAGCGCAGCACAGAGCGTCGAAGCGTCTACGCCTTTGCCAACATTGTGTGGATGGAAGACGATGACGATCCGGGCCCCGTCAAGCTGGCCGCGGTCTTCACGCGCTTCGCGCGATCCGGCGATCAGGAGCAGCTTCGCCAGCGCCTATACAGTGGACGCTACGCGTACGCAGCCTGATCTCGAAGAATCACGAGTTCCGGATCGCCTCAAGGATCTGCCGCACGACATCGTCGGTGGATGCTCCGGCGTCAACGATGACATCCGCGAGATCTGAATAGAGCGGATCACGTTGTTTCAGAACTTGTGCGCTCTCGCTCACCGGATCATCCCCGGTGAGACTCGGGCGGGATGTATCACCTGACGACAGGTCCGCACGAATGCGCTTCGCCAGCGTTTCAGCCTCCGCTCGCAAGTACACGATTCGAATGCGATCCGAGTCTTGCGCCTCACGCAGGATCTCTTCGGCGCCCGGCGCAGTCGGTGTCCCTCCACCCAGCGCCAGCACACCAGAATCACGCGTGCGAAGTTCGTTCCTGAACGCTTCCACTTCAGCCGCCCGAAATGACGGCTCACCCTGACGGCGCCAGGCCTCCTGAACGGACTGCTCGCCCAACACGTCGAGCGTGCAATCATCCAGATCAGCAAAAGATCGGCCCAGTGACTTCGCGATCGCAGCCCCGACCGTGGACTTGCCCGAGCCTCGAAGGCCGATGAGGACGATGAGCGGCTCGTCGCCGGCAGCGCTCATGCTTCCGACCGTGGCCGCCTGAAGACGGCGCTCTCGAGTTCAAGCAACTCGCGCGGCTCGAACTTCCTGACGCCCGCGCGATCCACCGCCTTGAAGAATGCGTGTTCACTCAGAAGAAGCGCCGCAGGTTGGGCATCGATCGCCTGGGCAAGATCGCGAATCCGGGCCCGATCCGGCGCTGAGATCCTCAGCTTTCGCGCGGTGGCGTTGAACGCCCGTTCGGAGGGATCCGAGCCGATCCACGAGCGCACCACGCGCAGCCAGAGCATGCCTGCCACGATGAGCATGAACAGACCAGCGCACAGCACGGCCAGGCGAATCAACTGCACGCCGCCGCCTGCTTCCGCGGCCGGCTCGACGAACTCGATGCGCCGAGGCAGCGCTGCCGCAAGATCGATCACAACTCCCTGATACTGCCCCATGCTCTTTAATGCTCCGGAAGAGACCATTCAAACCACCATCGGCGTCATTGGCTCAGCGCTTGGCGTCGACCAGTCCGCCCGCATGCGCGCCAGAAGACCGCGCGCACATGCCCGAGCGCGATCGCGCATCGACTCCTCGCCATCGGATCTGGCCAGTTCTGCGATTCGTTCCGCCAGGTCAACGCGGCCGGCTCGCTCAACGAGCCAGATCGCCGCCTCCTTATGTCGCTCGCGATCATCCGCCAGCATCTCGGCGAGCGCGCTCACCGCACGATGCTCGTACCCACCGGTCAGGCACGCGCGGATCGCGTTGGCTCGCACGCGATGATGGCCGTCAGCGAGCAGGTCGGCCAGCAGATCCCGGACGCCTTCGATATGAGACACCGATTCGACGGCGTTGGCGCGAACCCGCGCATCGCCATGCTCGATCGCCCTCAGACGAGCTGACATCGACGCGCTCGTCGTAACGACCCGCAGCGCCTTGATGGCCGTCGCCGCGCATTGAAGATCCGAAGAAGCCGCACACGCGAGAAGCTCCAACTCGACCTCCGCCAGCGACTCGATGCGGGATGCGAGATGGATCGCATCCATCGTGCGATCTCCATCGCCGGCCCGGATGCGCTCGCGAATCTCCTGTAGGAACCCGTCGCGATCCTGTTCCATCGCCCGGCGGGCGGCGACGCCCCTCCTGGCCTTCGGCGCCGACTGATCCCATGGATCGCCCCACGAGCGGGCCTCCTGAGCCATCGATCGCACGCGTTCATGTGGACTGCGCGACAGGGCGCTCAGCCGCAC
>JAULKL010047063.1:0-14551 GCA_032355745.1 Rubia rechingeri
AGTCCTCACGGCGCTCGCGTTCGCTGCTTCGTCGGCGCGTCGAGGACGCTTCCTCCGAAGCGAGCCAGGCTGAGCCTGAGCAGGAAGCGAGGTCGGCCGCGTGACACAGTTGATCGACCTGATGCCGGAGGCGACGAGGCGGCGGCTCGGCCAGAGCAGCCTGATTCGTCGGTGGGCGCTGGGATTCGGCGCCGCAATCGTGCTGATCGTGATGACGTCGTCCTTCGTCGGCGTGTATGAGCGGCGCGTGCGAGCCGATGTGGAGTCGCTGCGCACACTGGTTGATTTCAACGCCGATCAGATGAGGCAGGCGGAGAAGCTTGTTGAACAGATCGAGTATCTGCAGGCAAAGATCGATCTGCATGATCGACTCGTGCTTCCGATTCATCTTGCGGATGTGATCTCGGTGATTGCTGAGATCACGCCGGCGCATGTGTCGCTGACGGAGATGTCCCTCACGCCGCGTGAGAAGTCGCGGTCACGTGGTCGTCGATCGAAGCGCACATCTGACAGCGGCAGCGACAAGGAAAGTCGCCGCCTGATTATCGAGTTGGAGGGCGTGGCGGCGAACGACTTCGAGCTTGCGGAGTTCGTCGGCGGGCTGGAGTCGCATCCGCTCTTTTCGAAGGTCGGTGTCGATCAGTCGCGCAAAATCGAGATCAATGATGTCCCCGCAAGAGAGTTCGGCGTGACGTGCGAGATCGACCTGTCGGAAGGGTTTAAGTTCACTGACTCAATTGCGGAGGTGTCCCCATGAAGCCTTCGTTGAACGTGACGATGAGTCTCTGGATGGCGGGGCTGCTGGTGTTGTCCACGGCCGTGCTTGTCTATCCGAACATGGCCTCCATCAGAGATCTGAAGCGAGAGAAAGCGGATCTGCAGGAGCGTGTCGCCCGGTCTGATGATGGCGAGGCTCGTCTTCGCGAACTCGGGGTGCAGCTTGCAGAGGCCAGGCGCGTTCTGGAAGAGGAAACGACGCCGATTCCGGATGATGGCGACATCGCCGGATTGATTCGCGAGCTGACGCGCCGCCTGGAGGCTGTCGACGTCCGAGAGCGCGAGATCACGACCGGCAGCTCGATTCGTCACGAGGATGCATCCTCGATGCCCATGTCCGTCTCCATGACGGGCGGATTCGTGAGTGTGTTTGACACGATTCGGTGGGCGGAGGATTTGCCGCGCCTGGTGCGCGTGCAACGCGTGAAGATTCAGCGTCCTCTCGATCGCAAGGGCGACGAGGATCGCGCCAATGTGCTTGTGGAGGCGGATCTGCTCTTTGATGTGCTGTTCGCCCCGCGCACTTTCGGACCTGCTCCTGAGGGCTTGCTCGCTGAAGTCGAGTCGGAGGGCGACGAATGAAGCGCACGATGATGGAGTTCTGGGTCCAGGTGACGTCCGACAAGCGCAAGGCCGTTGTGCTTGGCGCGCTGTTGATCATCGCCGGCGGCATTGTGCTTCGCGCGATGCTTGTTGATAACGGCGGTCCGCGAAAGGCGCGCGCATCATCAAAGCTCAGCGCAGCGCTTTCAAGCGACGGCGCAGGCTCCGGAAACGTGCTGAGCGACCGAGAACAAGCGCGCAAGGAGCGCACAGAAATTCCTGCGCCGCGGCCTCTGGAACGCGATCTTTTCGCACTCAGCGCCCGGTACTTTCCCTTGTCCCCCCAGACGGAAGCGCCTGTCGAGGAGACCCCAAAGTCCGTACAGGGAACGGACGACAATCCAAGGGAGCAGGAGCGTTTGCGCCAGCAGGCGCTCGTGCGGAAGGTGAACGATGAGGCCGCGACGTTGCGGTTGAGGAGCACGATTGTGGGCGCGAATCCGATCGCTGTCATCGAAACGGGCAAGTCCGGCAAATCGACCGGTCAGGTTGTGCCCGTCGGCGGCGTGATCAACGGGTTCCGTCTGATCGCGGTCCATTCGCGGTCTGTCCTACTTGAAAAGAGCGGTGTCCAGGTGGAGCTGGGCCTGCTGCTGCCGTAAGGCGAGTCTTGATACGAGGCCGCCTGCACGGCGCCCGGAGGAGTTGAGGAGATGTTTGAACGATTCAGCAATGGCCGTTGCGCTGTCCTTCGCCCTGCGGGTTCCATTTGCGCCGCCTGGCTGGTTCTGGCAGCCGGGGCAGGACAGGTTGTCGCGCAGCAGGCGGAGATCGATCCGTTCAGCACGTCGAAAGCCTCCGGCGCCGACATCAGCGTCAGCGAGTTTTTGACCGTTGACCTGCATGTGCAGGATGAGGATCTGGCCAATGTGCTTCAGATGCTCTCGCTGCAAAGCCAGCGAAACATCGTGGTCAGCAACACGGTCTCCGCGACTGTGTCCGCCAACCTCTACGACGTCACGTTCTATGAAGCGCTGGACGCCATTCTCAACGTGAATGGCTACGGCTACCTCGAGCGTGGCAACTTCATTTATGTGTACACGCTGGAAGAGATCTCCGAGATCGAGCGCGCAGCGCGCAAGGTCGTCGCGAAGGTCATCCAGCTTGATTACCTCAACGCCAACGACGCCGCCGAGTTTGTCGCGCCGCTTCTTTCCGAGGCCGGCCAGATCAAGACGAATGGCGATCCGGATACATTCAGCATCCCTGAAGGTGTGCCGGTTGGCGATGAGTCATTCGCGCTTTCCGCGACGCTGACCGTTTTCGATTATCCGGAGCACGTCGAGGAGATCGAGGCGCTGCTGCATCAGCTTGATACGAGGCCCTCCCAGGTGCTCGTCGAAGCGACGATTCTGCAGAGCAGCCTGACCGAGGACAACGCCTTTGGTGTTGATTTCTCGCTGATTGGCGATGTGAGCTTCACGGACTTCATGAGCACGGGCGGCCCGCTTTCGGCGGCCAACGCGCTGCGCACCGGTGGTGATGGCTCGGCTGGTCAGGGTTTCTCACCTGCTGACAACCACGGCTCGGGCATCGTCAGTTCCCCCGGCCGCACCGATGGCCCGTCCACGTTCAAGCTTGGCATCGTGGAAGGCGACTTCTCGCTCTTCCTGCGCCTGCTTGACGAGGTGTCGGACACGCAGATTCTCTCGAATCCCAAGGTGCTGACGCTCAATCGTCAGCCTGCTCGCGTGCTCGTCGGCGCCCGCATCGGTTACCTCAATACGACTTCAACCGAAACTTCGACGACGCAGACCGTCGAGTTCCTGGACACTGGTACACAGCTGGCCTTCCGGCCCTTCGTCTCCAATGACGGATTCATCCGCATGGAGCTGAACCCGTCAGTCTCTGAAGGTCTTATTCGCGAGGCGACGGATGTCACCGGCGCCGTCGTGACGATTCCGGACGAGCTGACGCAGGAACTGACGACCAACGTCATCGTGCGTGACGGCAACACGATCGTTCTCGGCGGCCTGTTCAAGGAGTCGACGACGCTCAGCCGTCGCCAGGTGCCGTTCCTAGGTGACATTCCGCTGGTTGGCGCCGCCTTCCGCGGCCACGAGGACTCGATTGATCGTTCGGAGATCATCTTCATGATCACTCCGACGATCATGAACGACGAAGTTCTGCTCGAGCAGGGTCTTCGCGCTGAGTCGACGATCGAAGAGCTGCGCGCCGGCGCCCGTGAGGGTCTACTGCCCTTCAGCCGCGAGCGCATGACCGCCCAGCTCAACGTCGAGGCGGAGCGCCTCGCGCTGGCAGGCGATTCGAAGAAGGCTCTTTGGAAGGTCGAGCGTTCGCTCGAACTCAATCCGATCCAGCCGGAGGCGATCGCCCTTCGTCGCAAGCTGCTCAACGAGCCGCAGGTCTGGCCTGATGAGAGCATGCTCGAAGAGATCATCACCGGTGAAGTGAATGAGAAGCTCAAGGATGTGAAGCCCGTTCCGAGCGACGGCAAGAAGCAGTCGCGCAACATGCCGAGCGAGTTCATGCTCGAGAAGACGGAGCCGACGACGACCACGGCGCAGAACTGGACGGATGAGCACTCCGATCAGATGAACGCTGAAAACACTGATGGTGTCGAAGGCGACATCGAAACGGGCATGACTCCGACCGAGATCGCTGAGGGTGAATCCTTCCTTGATCTGGACGACTGGTCCGCGATCGAGAACGATCCGCCCATGACGCTTGAGACGACGCCTTCCAACGCGCAGGCCGATTCGTCTTCGGCGCATGTGTTCCAGGACAGCACCGTCGAGAACGCGGACGACCTCAAGCTGACGGTCACGATCGTTCCCGGCGAAAGCAGTGGCAAGGCCAATACGCCGCTGTCCATCGATCCCAACGACACCGATCTGCCGGGTGAAGTCAAGACGGCGGCGTCCACGCCTCGTCCGGTGCAGAGCGTCTTCCCGCCGCCCGTGTATACGGAGCCGGTGGAAGAGGGTGACGTCGGCGCCATTGCGGACGCGGGTCCGTTCGAGACGGCCGATGACATCGACAACGCGAACGACTCCGGTGATGTGACGACGGCTGATCTGTTCCACGGTCCCGTCTACGTCGAGAGTGACGGCGCCCGTTACGAGGGCCCCGTGCGTCTTGATCCTGAGCACCCGGAGCTCGACCCGATGGGTCACGAGCCTGAGAATGTCGACTTCGCGACGATTGGTCCGAACATTCCGCCGCAGGGTCGCACGGGCGGCTTCGTTCCGGCGCTCGAGATCGTCCAGGCGCCGGTTCCGACGGATCCGGTCGTCGAAGAGGAGACAGATGAGGAAGAGCCCTTCGGTCCGTTCGTCGATGCGACGACGGCGCCTCCCGGCCTTTCCAGCTCGTTCCCGCTTCCTTTCTGGCTCGATCCGGATTGGATGCTGGTGATGCAGGAGGACTTCGACTCGAAGCCCTTCGAAATGGCTGATGGCGACAAGCCCATCTTCCGCGGCTTCTGGGAGAAGGTGCGCGAAGGCGTGTCCGGTGAGCCGCTGCAGCCTGAAACCGCGATCACCGAGGTCGTTGAAGATCCTGAGGACTAAGCACACCCGCGCGTTCTCACACACGCGCTGTCACGCCGGCCCAATAGGGGGCCGGCGCTGGAGCTGAAGATGAGCATTGATCGTACACATCGCTCTGTCGTTGGCGCCCTGGTTGGCTGCATGCTGTGCGGCGTCTTCGCCGGCGGCTGCGGCATCGGCAAGGGGTCGTACACATCCGAAGGATCCGCCATCGCGCAGGATCGGATGAAAACGCTTCATGCCGCCAACTCGTGGGATACGGCTCGCCAGCAGTTCCTCGCGGGCGATCTTCACAAAGCGAAGAAGAGCGTTGATCGCTCGATCGAGATCAACTCATCCGTGCCGAAGAGCCATTCGCTCCAGGGGCGCATTCTGATCGAGCTTGGCTCGCTGGATCAGGCGATTCATTCGTTCAAGCGCGCCATCGCCGTCGATCCGACGTTCTACGAGGCTCACTACTACCTGGGGTTCATCAACGAGCGTTTCTCGAAGTTCCAGGAAGCGCTGGAGAGCTATCAGACTGCTTCGACGCTTGCGCCGTCGAATCCGCAGTATGTGCTCGCCGCAGCAGAGATGTACATCGAGCTCGATCGCCTCGAGGAAGCGGAGGAGCTGCTCAACAGCCGCCGCGCCTCGTTTGAGCACAGCGCCGGCATTCGCCAGACGCTTGGTCACATCCTCATCATGCGGGGCGAGAAGCGCAAGGCGGTCGAAGTCTTCAACGAGGCTCGACTGCTCGCGCCCGACGATATCTCGATCTATGAGGATCTTCTTCTCGCGCAGGTGGGCGCTGGAGACTACGCGGACGCTGAGTACTCAGCCCGTCGTCTGCTGCAGGAACCCGAGTATCGCGAGCGGAACGATCTGCTTCATGTGCAGGCGCGATGTCTGAAGGAGCTCGGGCGCCCGACGGAGGCCAGGAGCATCCTGCTCAAGCTCATCAAGACGGAATCCGGTCAGCACGATGTTCGCGTCTGGATTGATCTGGGTGAAGTCGCCATGAAGGTGCGCGATTTCAATCGCGTGCGGCTCGTCGCGGCTCGCCTCGTCTCGGTTGCGCCGAGTCGTCCCGAAGGTTACCTGTTCATGGGAATCTTCCACAGGGAGCAGGGCAACCTGAAAGCGGCGCTCGGCAATCTGAACGATGCGATCGCCCGTTCCGATGGCGACGCGAGCATTCACATGCTCAAGGGCCTCGTGCTCATGGATCTGGGGCGGACTGATCTTGCGGCACGAAGCTTCAATGACGCCGCTGCGCTCGATCCTTCGAATGAGACGGCTCACCTGATGCTTTCAACGGTACCGATCGAGGACTGATTCGAACGCCGGGCGCTGATCGCGCCTGGTTGGGATCGGGGGTCAGACACGTGCATCTTGGAAGATGGCTCATTCTGCTTGCCGCGGGTATCGCGGGTCTGGCTGCGCTGGCGGCGGCGCTGGTGATCGGAGCGCGCACAGAGGCGCTGGACATCGGATTCCTGCAGGCTCTGGTCTACGGCCTCGCCGGCGCCGGGCTCGGCGCGGCGCTTGCGATCCCCGTCTCACTCTCACTCGATTCGGACACGAAGCGACTTTCTCACGAACTTGACACCATTGGAGATGAAGGCGGCGCGCGGGAGATTCAGCTTCGCGGCGTGCTTATGCCTTTGCGCCGGAAGATCCAGTCCGCCATCGGAAGGCTCGCCGCGGAGATCGAAGAGGTTCGCGCTCACGAGCGCGAAGTGGATATCCAGCGCCGCGTGATCGAAGCGGAGCGTCAGCACGCGGAAGCGGTTCTGCACAGCCTGCAGGACGCGGTCATCGTCACGGACATCTACAACGAACTGAAGATGGCGAACGAGCATGCCGCCGCGCTGCTCGGATTCGAAATTGGCGACTGCATGCACAAGCCGATCGACTCCATCATCCAGGACGATGGATTGCGGAAGTCCATCCGCGAAGCGTGTGACTCAGGGCTCGCCGCCCATCGACGGCACGTCGATTTCGAGATGACCAACGGCAGCGCTGAGTCGGCGGACGGCTCACGCAAGTTCGACGTCACACTCGCCTGCCTTCCCGACGCCAAGCGCGATATCGGCGGCGTCGTGACCATTCTGCGTGACGTCACCATGGAGCGCGAGATCAGTCAGATGAAGTCCGACTTCGTCTCCAAGGTGTCGCATGAACTGCGAACGCCGCTGAGCTCCATCAACGCGTATGTCGAGATGCTGATCGACGGCGAAGCGACGGATGACGAAAGCCGAAACGAGTTCTACGGCGTCATCAAAAATGAGGCCGATCGCCTGTCGCGCCTGATCGACAACATGCTGAATATCAGCCGCATCGAGGCCGGCATCATCAAGATCGACCGGACCGAGGTTGACTTCATCAAGGTGGGGCAGAACGCGGTGGAGGTGATCCAGCCGCAGGCCAAGCTCAAAGACATCACGGTGCACACGAACTTCAGCCCGCTGGCCTGCACGGCCATGGCGGACTCCGACATGATGCACCAGGTCATCCTGAATCTGCTCAGCAATGCCGTGAAGTACACGCCTGAGGGGGGACGTGTGACTCTTGCGGTGGAGAACGATGACGCGACGGGCTCCGTGCTTGTCTCCGTGTCGGACACCGGCCTGGGCATTCCGCCGGATGCGCTGCCGCGCATCTTTGACAAGTTTTATCGCATCGAAAACTACAAGCGTGTCGCCAAAGGCACCGGACTGGGCCTTGCGCTCGTCAAGCATCTGGTTGAGACCGTTCATCAGGGATCGATCAGCGCCACGAGTGAACTCGGGCTCGGCAGCAAGTTCTTCTTCACCATTCCCTATGACAGCGAAGCCATTGGAGGAAGAGAGAGATGAGTGAGAGAACGATTCTGGTCGTCGATGACGAGGCGCACATCACGCATGTCGTGTCCCTGAAGCTGCGAAACGCAGGCTTCAATGTGATCACGGCGCGCGATGGCGAAGAGGGGTACGAGCTGGCCGTCCAGCACACACCGGATCTGATCATCACCGACCTGCAGATGCCTTACGTCAACGGGATCGAGATGTGCGCGAAGCTGCGATCCAATCGTGAGACCGCGAACATCCCGGCCATCATGCTCACAGCCCGCGGGTACTCGCTCGATCCCGAAGATCTCGAACGAACCAACATCCGCGAGATGCTCAGCAAGCCGTTCAGCCCGCGCGAAGTGCTCGAGCGTGTCGAAACGCTGATCACAGAGGGCGCTGCTCAAGGGGTCGCTGAGGCCGCATGATTGTGAAGGCGGTCCAGGATGGCATGGTGAACGCTGCGGACGCCGTCGAAGAGCGGTGCCGTGAAG
Organism: Rubia rechingeri; assembly: GCA_032355745.1. Classification (NCBI taxonomy): domain Eukaryota; kingdom Viridiplantae; phylum Streptophyta; class Magnoliopsida; order Gentianales; family Rubiaceae; genus Rubia; species Rubia rechingeri. The sequence goes on from JAULKL010047063.1 coordinate 8,197, forward strand.
TTGGCGTTCCGACAATCCGCTGTGAGGCGGATGGATCTCCATGCGCCGGCGCAAGCGCTGCGCCGACGCCTGTGCTTGGCCAGTTGTTTCGCTGCCCCTACATGGCGGCGCGCCTTCGAGAGGTCGTGGCCGCGTGGGACGAGGATCCATCGCCGGAGGGGTGCGAACTCTTTGATGGTCTCTGGGCTGTGCCGCTCGTCTCATCGCAACGGCGCCGTCGTTCGGCCATCCTCGTGGCGTTCTGCATTGAACATCGCGCGGTGAACTCAGAGCAGATTGACGCCGCATGCCAGTCCGCATCACTTGACGCGGAAACGGTGCGCACAGAGCTTGCTTCCATTGCGCTCGGCGATGCGAAAGTCGTTGATCGCGTCGCAAGTCTCCTTCGCTGGATCCAGCAGGATCAGATGGAGCTCGCGGCCGGTGAGGCAGCCCTTTGCGGCTTCAGCGCGCAGCTGACCGAGTCTTACGAGGAAATCAGCCTCCTCTACAAGCTCGGGCAGTCACTGAATGAAGTGGCGCATCCGAGCAAATTCGTTCGCATGCTCTGCGACGAGCTTCATGGAACGACAGCGTTCGCATGGACGGCCGCGTGGTTCGGTCGCGATGCCAAGGATCCCAGCAGGCTCGCCGGTCGAGTCTTCACAGCAGGCGACGCGCCATTTGACGGCGCGCGGCTCAGCGAGGCCATCGCGCCCTTTGTCGGCGACCTGGAGCCGGACAAGACCGCCATCGTCGCCGCAGAATCCGATCTTCTGCGCAAGCTTGCCGGCGAATCCGGATTTGTGCTCGCCCATCCCGTGACGCGCGACGGCCGCATGCTCGGCGCACTGCTGGCGGGCGACAAGCAGGGGCCCGATCGCCAGGTCAGCAGCTCCGACACGAAACTGCTGGATGCCGCGGGCGCCAACCTGCGCATCCTTCTTGAAAACGCATCGCTGTATGACGAACAGCAGGCGATGTTCCTCGGCACGCTCGAGGCGCTCACCGCCGCGATCGACGCCAAGGACAGGTACACCTGCGGTCATAGTGAACGCGTCGCACATCTTGCGATGCGCCTCGCTGCCGCCGTTGGTCTGGAGGATGAGGAAGTCGAGCGCGTCCGAATCTCCGGCCTGGTGCACGATGTCGGCAAGATTGGTGTGCCCGAAGCAGTGCTCTGCAAGACAGGACGCCTGACGGACGCCGAGTTTGCTCTCATCAAGGAGCATCCGGCGATCGGCCATCACATCCTCAAGGACATCCCGCAGCTCGAGGACGTGCTGCCTGCCGTGCTGCATCACCACGAGCGATGGGACGGCAAGGGCTATCCGGCGAGTCTCGCCGGCGCGAATATCCCGCTGTATGCCCGCATCGTCGGCCTGGCGGACGCCTTCGACGCCATGAGCTCGACGCGCACGTATCGCGAAGCGCTCCCGCGCCAGACGGTGCTTGACGAGGTCGAGAAGTGCGCCGGTGTGCAGTTTGATCCGGCGCTGGCGCCCGTCTTCCTGACACTTGACTTCACCGAGTACGACAGGCTGGTCTCGCGCCATCTCGAGGTCGAGCGTCGCAAGCCGCGCATCGGAGACTGGACGCAATGAAACTCAGCTATCAGGACTACGACCATGTATGCGTGCTGACGCTCTCGGGCGAGCACACCGCTGACGACATCGATCAGTTCAAGCGAGTCGTCACCGATCGCATCACCAATGGCGCCCGGCATGTGCTGCTCGATTGCGAGCATCTTGAGTTCGTCGACTCCGAGGGACTCGAAAGCTGGTTGTGGGTGCGCGGACAACTCGGCGGTGACGCGGGACAGATGCGCCTCGTCCGGCCGGATGACAACATTTCGAAGATCCTCGAGATCACGCGCCTGGAGAATGCGTTCGAGACGCATCCCTCGATTGAATCAGCGGTCAGGAGCGTGCGATGACTCCATCTCAGAACGCATCCATCTCCGCGACCGGCGCTGTCCAGCTTGGCGAACTGCTGCTGGATTCCGGCTTTATCTCGAGCGAGCAGCTTCAGCAGGCGCTTGAAGAACAGGAGCGCCGCGGCCGCAAAAAGCTGCTGGGCGAGGTGCTCGTCGAGCTGAACTTCGTCACGCAGGAGCAGGTGATGGAGGCGCTGGCCGGCGCCTACGGCGTGCCCTTTGCGCGCGTGACGCCGCGCATCGCCGATCCGCGCGTCACTGAGGCCCTGCCGCGTGAGTTCATCGAGAACCACTGTGTCCTGCCGCTCTTTTTCGTGGAAAACGTGCTGACCGTCGCCGTCAGCGAGCCGGCGAATCTCTTCCTGACGGAAGAAATCGAGCGCGTCAGCGGCGCCCAGGTGCAGATCGTCGCATCGACGGCCAATGACATCCGCGCGACGCTGCAGGCACACCTGCCAAGCGCCAATGTCTTTGTGATCGATGAGATCTACGACGATTCCGAGCTTGGCGATTTCAGCATCGTCGATCAGCAGATCGCTGATCTCGGCAATCTTGAGCAGATGGCCGGGCAGTCGCCGGTCGTCAAGCTCGTGAACTTCATGATCTATCAGGCGGTGCAGGATCGTGCTTCAGATATCCATATCGAGCCGCATGATCACTCATCGCGCGTTCGATATCGCATCGACGGCAGGCTGGTGACCAAGCTTACGCCGCCCCACCAGATGCATCCGGCGATCATCTCCCGCATCAAGATCATGTCCAATCTGGACATCTCCGAGCGCCGCGTTCCACAGGATGGCGACATCCATGTGATGATCGATGGCCGCCCGATCGATCTGCGCGTTTCGACCATGCCGGGCAAGTACGGCGAGAAGATCGTCATTCGCGTGATCGACAATCGCAGCGCCATCGTGCCGCTCAAGAAGATCGGTTTCGATGAGAAGGTGCTCGAGCAGTGGCGCGAGGCGACCAATGCGCCCAATGGCGTCATTCTCGTCACAGGCCCGACGGGCTCCGGCAAGTCGACCACGCTGTACAGCCTGCTGAGCGAGATGAGTTCGGAAGAGGTGAACATCTCGACGGTTGAGAATCCCGTCGAAGTGAGCATCCCGTCGATCAATCAGTTCCAGGTCAATGACAAGGCGGGCTTCACGTTCGCCGGCGCACTTCGATCTCTGCTGCGTCAGGATCCGGATGTGCTGATGGTCGGTGAGATTCGCGATGTCGAAACAGCGACCATCGCGACGCAGGCGGCGCTGACCGGCCATGTGGTGTTCAGCACGCTGCATACGAATGATTCCATCTCCGCCGTCACGCGACTGGTGAATATGGGCGTGGAGCCCTACCTGGTCGCGGCGGTCCTGCGCGGCGTGCTGGCGCAGCGTCTTGTCCGAAAGATCTGCCCGCATTGCAAGGAGCAGTACGAGCCGGATGATCGCACGCGGGAGACTGTTGAAGCGGCTGTGGGTGAGTGCGAGACGCTCTATCGCGGCGCCGGTTGCTCTCGATGCTTCGGCCGCGGGTACGCGGGTCGTCTCGGAATCTTCGAGTTGCTCATCCCGGAAGAACGCATGCTTGAGGCGATCGGCAAGGGCGCTGAACTGCATGCCTTGCGCGCTCTTGCGCAGCAGATGAACCTGCGCACGCTTCGTGAAGACGGGCTTCAGAAAGCATCGATGGGTCTGACGACGGTTGAAGAGGTGCTGAGAGTCTGCGCGACGTAAGCAGCCTCGGAGCGGAAGATCATGCCGACATATACCTACAAAGCACGCGATACACGTGGCCGATCCATGGCCGGCGGCATCGATGCGCCGACCGAGCATGAAGCGATCCAAAAGCTTCGCGAGGATGGACTAAGCGTCACGGAGATCAGGCTCACCAGCGCGCTCGTTGATGTCGAGTCCATGCGCCTGAAACAGGCCGCCAAGTCCGTCAAACGCGAGGAAGTGATCGCTTTCAGCGCGCAGCTCTCTGTCATGCTGGAGACCGGCGTTCCACTGAGTGAGTCGCTCGATGCGTATCTGGCTCAGTCAAAGCAGGGCGGCATTCGGAAGATCGTTGAGATTGTCGCGGATCGCATTCATAGCGGTGTGAGCTTCAGCGCGGCCATCTCGGAGTTTCCGAAGGCATTCCCGCCGTTGATGATCAGCCTGTTGCGCGCTTCTGAGGCCGCCGGCGCCCTCGACACCATGCTCGGTCGCATTGCCGAATACCTGGGCAAGGAGCGCCGGACGCTCAAGCAGATCAAGGGCGCTTTGGCGTATCCGATCGTCATGGTCTCCATGGCGATCATCGTGACCGTATTTCTCGTCGGTTGGGTGCTTCCGAAGTTTGCGAAGATCTATGAATCCCGCGCGGCCGCGCTGCCCAAGCCGACGCAGATCCTGCTGTCCGTCAGTGGCTTCATCACAACGAACTGGATCCTGTTGCTCTGCGCGATTTTCGGCGTAGCGCTCGGCACTTTCATCTTCTCGCGGACCGAAAAGGGCATTCGAACGATCGACTGGCTCAAAACGAACCTTCCGATCATCGGGCCGATCTTCACGAACTTCTATCTCACGCGCTCGACGCGAACGCTCAGCACGCTGCTGGCCGCCGGTGTGACTTTTCCTGACGCAGTCGACATCGTGCGCGATCTGACTGGAAACGTGTTGTGGCGCGATCTCTGGGATGACCTTCAGAAGTCGATGACCGCGGGCAGGCCAATCACCGAGCCACTGCTCGCATCGGATCTGATCCCACCGCCTGTTGCGCAGATGATCGCTGCAGGCGAAAAGACCGGAAAGCTGCCGATCGTGCTGGATCGCATCGCGACGGTCTGTGAAGAGGATCTCGACGAGGCGATCAAGAACAGCACACAGATGATCGAGCCGCTCGTGATCATGTTCATGGGCGCCTTGATTGGCGGCATCGCCATCGCGCTGCTGCTGCCGATCTTCACGATGGGCAACGCGATGAGCCACGGCTAATCTGAGCGATTGCGCCTGCGCTCACTGACTGCTTTACGTCACCGTGAAGGTGGATGTCGAGAATCTGTCCCTCGATCGTCCGCCTGCCGCGCCATTCGTTGATGCGCGGCCGGATGACGACATCCATCTGTGCGCCGACCGGAATCATCGCTCGATGGCGTCCCCATCCCCAGCCGACGAGTCGAATCTCGGCGCCATTGTGCTTCACATGAAGCTGCAGGTGTTTTCCATTAGCGCCCATGACCCGGGCGCCGCCGGGAGAGACGAGATCCTGCACGAGCAGCGCCGGCTCCGGATTGCTTCGTCCGAAGGGGCCGAGCATGGAGAGCTCGGCGATCGATTGAGGCGTCAGATCGGTGAGCGAGCATGCGCAATCCACTTCGAGCGTCGGCCGTAGATCCTCCGGCGCCAGTGTGCGATTGGCATGATCCGTGAATGCTTGTGTGAACGCTTGGACATTCGATGCGTCCAGCCGCAGGCCCGCGGCCATCGCATGCCCGCCGAAGCGCGACAGATGGTCCGAACATGCCTCAAGCGCCGCATGCACATTGAACGCATCAATGCTTCTGCAGGATCCGTACGCCTCGTCGCCGTCGATCTTCAGCAGAATCACTGGCCGCTGCCTTCGCTCGACAAGGCGAGAGCAGACGATGCCGATCACGCCGGGATGCCAGTGGGGGGCGCCAAGCACGATGGCGCGGCAGCCCTCTTCCGTCATCCCGCGCTCCACGGCCATTGCATCCGCTTCGTCGACGATTGCCGAGTCCATCTCGCGGCGTTTTCTGTTCTGGGCGTCGAGCTCCAGAGCGATCACACGCGCGCGCTCTGAATCCTCAGTCGTGAGCAGCTCGGCGGCTTCGCGGGCATGGCCGAGTCTGCCGCACGCATTCAGGCGCGGGCCGAGGACGAAGCCCACTTTCTCGGCGCTCATGCGTTCGTTGTCGAGATCAGAAGCGCTAATGAGCGCGTTGAGTCCGACGATGCTCGTGCTCTTCATGCGCGCAAGACCGAAGCGCGTGATCACCCGGTTTTCCTCAACCAGCGGCACGACATCAGCGACCGTTCCAAGCGCCGTCAGGGCTAGCAGATCAAGCAGCGTCTCTCGAAGCGGTGGCGGCACGCGCTTGTCATCGTGCGCCATGGTCGCCATGCGCCATGCGATCTTGTACGCCACGCCGGCCCCGCAGAGATGGGCACATGGATACGCGCCTTCCGGGATGGCCGGGTGGACAAGATGAAGGGCGTCAGGCAACTTGCTCGCGCCGCCTTTGGGAAGGTGATGATCCGTGATGATCAGATTCAGACCAAGCTCTTTGGCGCGAGTGGCGGCTTCAGTCGCAGTGACGCCGCAATCGACCGTGACGACCAGATCCGCCCCGTCGGCATGAATCTCCTCGAGCGAAGACGCATGCACGCCGTAGCCGTCGTCGATGCGATGCGGAATGTGGATGCGGCAATCCCACTCCGGCGC